>JBBPCZ010035722.1:0-13423 GCA_037974445.1 Brycinus macrolepidotus
CACACACACACACACACACACACACACACACACACACACACACACACACACACACACACACACACACACACCTACCTAACTCTGGAGGAATCCCAGCATGAAAACACAACTGTTCAGTACAAGATGTGATAGTCTGATGCAACTGCATTACTGTTCGGCAGGAAAGGGCCAATCTGACGTTCCCATCATCGACAAGTTTGGCTTCCACACTACAACATGCTGTGGATACATCCCTCAGGTAACTGATGCAGTCTTGCTCATACAAGATCAAAGATGGAAAAGTGTCTCAGGCCTGCATATGATTGCGATCAGCGTTTTTCATGTTCCTCTTGCCTTACTCTGTGCAGGTGAATGATTGGCAGGCTGACTGGGTGTCGTTTTATACTCAGCAAAGACTTCAGCACCAGCTCAGCTTAGTGGAGCAGACTTATGGGGACAGAGAAGCCAGGGAGCTGTGGGCCAGCCTACAGGTAAGACAACCACAGTCAGTCCAGCATTGATCATTTGAGAACCTTGTGATAATACACCAGAATTCAAAGACTCTTCCAGCCATCTCCAGTTTTTCACTGGTGTCTATGGTCCTTCAGCTGAAGATCCCTCAGCTGTTTGGGGGTATAGAGGTGGAACCAGCGCTGCTTCATGGGGACCTGTGGAGCGGCAATGTTGCAGAATATTCAGACGGCCCGATCATCTTCGACCCCGCCTCGTTTTATGGCCATTCAGAATTTGAGCTAGCCATCGCAGGAATGTTCGGTGGTTTTGGTAAACACTTTTATAGTGCCTACCACGAGAAGATCCCCAAGGCCTCAGGCTTTGAAAAGAGGCTTCAACTGTATCAGCTCTTCCACTACCTGAACCACTGGAATCACTTCGGCAGCAGTTACAGGGGCTCCTCACTACGGATCATGAAAGATCTTTCCAAATAGACGCATCATAATTTATTCAGAAATCCAGCACTGATCGTTTGAGGCTACACATTTGTTGCAGTAGATTCTGGTTGCTCATTTCATGATTGTGATTCTTTGGGAAAAAATGTCTAGCGAAGTAACATTTTGTTAGATTGTTATATTAACATCAGATCCCCCCCCCCCCCCATAGGAACTGGATAAAGCTGGTTAATTTACACGCACTTTGGCTCTTATGCTGATTGGTTCATTAAGAAACCAGATGGAGGGTCAACGTGTATTAACATTTACTTGCACTTATGAATTTTGCGGCTACATGCCAGTACACAAGTGACTGTTTTGCATAGCCAAGCTGACAGCATCACATTCCACTGCTGAACACTAACAGTGTACATGGAGTGTAATTTAAGTGAAGAATTTTTTTTTTTTTAAATAAAATAATATTCTGTACAGGAGTGTGCAGGTCTTGGGCATCTGAGAAAATGAGATGTAAAATGACTGGGCAGAAAGCATTTGTTTGAAAAAAAAAAAACACTATTAGAATAAATGCAAATAATACAGTGTGGGTTTATGTCAGATACTGTACTTTAACCTCTGCTAACAATGGAAGCGCAGTCTTTCCAGTAGCCACCTAGTTCAGCGAATCACTATTTAACTGAAATAAATCAGGCATGCTGCTGATGTGTTGCGGTGGCTGAAGTGTGTCAAACTAAATTCAGTTAACTAAACCAAATGTGCTGTTTTTATTGCGGTCTTCTAGCCTAAATATTTAACACCATAAACAATGTTCAGCTGAGACTTTACTATGTTTATTCTCAATTTAGTGTTTTCCCCCTAAGTTTTAAATACCTTTCATTTCTGCCCAAGATGTTTGCACAGTACTGTAGCTTAAAAAAGTGTGTGTATATACATACACACACACGCACGACAAGTGAATGAATTTGCATCAAAAAAGGCAAAAATACATTCCATTCATTCTGGCATTCTATCCACTGCCTATAGATCCCGACGTGAAGCCTAAAAGCTTGATCCTAGACGTCAGTATTCCTGCATGTGTTAATATGCACCTTACGTCCATACTGTGTATTGGATGCAGACAAGTCATGTAAGAGTTTCATGCAGCTCTCCTCTTTCTCCTGTTTAACAGGCAAGTCTTAACCCCAGAGTGGATTTATGTGCGAGTGAACATCAGCAAATAAAAAAAGCACTCTGAAAACTGTCTCCATTCACTGTCAATCAGTCCTGAGCCTTTTATACTGCATTCCTAGTAGGAAAGGGATAAGTCTAAGAGTTTAATGGTTCACATCAGTTATCAGATATTCTTATATGACAAGGCATCTTCAGAGATTATCACAAGTTTATCAATTTCAGCAGAATTAAATGATTGAGACGTAAATTAGTCATTAGGAGTAATTAGAGAGGACATACGTTTTAGAATATTTCAGACATCTGAAATATTTGAGATACATTCAGTAATTATAAATATGCTGCTTGATGCCAGAGACTCCATATCATGCTAGGTTTTAAAAGGATTTGGCCTAAACATAATCAAAATTCATTTATGGTGAGGGATACATGCAGGGCACTGTAAGAAAAAAAAAATCCTACCATCATCATCATCATCTTTGAAAACTCAAGATCACTGGTGAGTTTGGATAGTAAATAAAATGATTGTGAATGGAACCAGGGGTTGAAATACCTTCAACACAATCATTGTAAAGCAATCTGAGTATTAGTTTAATCTACATTGAACCGTTTCACAGCTTTTTTGCTTCTCAATGACTGATGAATGTAGAAATGAAATCATGAAAGTCCCTGTTAAAATGAATATAGTATGTTATTATCTCTTATTCAGAGGTAAAGTTGAAAAGTAGGCAGTAGGGCTGCACAATATGGACAAGATATGACATGCTTTCTGTACTAAATTCACATTTTTACTTCGTTTTGAGTTTAGATTAATTTGTGTGTATTCTATGTGCCTTTTTGTAGTCTGAAATCTGGAGCCATGCCGTCTCATCTCACTGTGAACATGTATATAGCTGAAATGACCAAAGTTTACTTACTATTGCTATTATACTGCTACATATTGTGACTGTGATGCCTTTCAATACTTTAAAAGACCCCTATCACTTTTGTGGAACTAAAAAGGCTTGAAGTGTGTAATAATTCTTAAAGTTTCAAAATGTGTAATCACTCCACCATCCACACAGTCCATATATGGAAAGTAAGAGTTTTCAAATCAGTTTTTGATGCCACAAAACCAACACATTTTACATGCATCTAATTCAGCCTTTTGCAGTTTAGCTCCACCCATTCATACTGAAGTTCTGAGGAGTGTTTCAGCCCTGTGCTGCAACACAGAGGGGCCAGTCAGGAAAGAGATCATTTACATATATCAATCCTAAGGGCACAGTAACAAAACAGCCTGTTTAATTCAAAGGGATAAACAGGCTGGAAATGGAAACATCATTGATCAAATGGAAAATGAAGGAAAATGTAGAATTTGGGTGCCTTAAAAACATTTTGGCCAATCAGTGTCTTTAATGGTTAAAGATTGGTCATAATAATTGGACTTTTGTTGGATGCCAGGAGTGCCAGTGGCACCACTGAGATACCCTTGATCAAGGTACCGTCCCCACACACTACTCCCCAGTCGCTGCGAGGCTGGCTGCCCACTGCTTCACTCGGTGAATGGGTTAAAAGCAGAGAAAGAATTTTATTGATTATGCTGTGTGCACGCATGACTATAAGAGGCCACTTTACTTATTACGTGAAGACCCAGTACTCATCAGAACACCCAGTAACTCAGCTGGAGCTGTGATTGGTCACCCTGTCAGAAACACTAATTGGTTAGAGGCTTATTTGCATATTTCAGCCTTCTGCGAAATCAATATCGCGAGATCAATGAACAGACGATATATTGTGCAGCCCTATGGAGAAAAACGAAACGCCCTTTTCTCCTCCCTGCCCACTGTATGAACCTTCCGGCTTTCCGTAAGAAGGCGTGGAGAAGGCATCCTCTTGAGTCTTTTCTGTTATTATTTTCACAAAAATTAAAATGTATAAAATTTGAGGGAGGAAAGTGAACAGGAACAGTGTGAGAAGGTCTCCGAGTGCCAGCTGTAGGAGTTTGTCTCTCCTGCTTTATTAGAGACCAGCAGCATTAGACTGGAGTTTAAATCCTGCACTTTGTGGACTAGCTGTCCGAAGAAACTGAGCTACATCTGCCTCTAACACCCGGGAACACAGGAGTCTCTGCTCGGATCGGTGAGTCAGACCTCTCGGGCGAGGACACGGCCCATAAACACAAGGCTAGGCTAGGCTACTGCCAGTCAGGGGCTAGCCGTTAGCTAACTACCTCTTATTTCTTCTCTTCTGCGTTTCTACAGTGTCTACAGGCCACACTTTTGGGTTACAAGCGCGTATTAAAAGCCTTTTATTTTTTATATTCACAATAGTTAATATAAAATAGCGATATATTCCTCTGTGGTTCTAGAAACTTAGGGACAGGGGAACGGTGAGGATGCAGGGAGTAGAGCTGGCGAAGGTGGAGGAGTTCAACTGTCCAGAATAATGGGAAGTGTGAAAGAGAGGTGAAGAAGAGAGTGCAGGCAGGGTGAAATGGGTGGAGAAGAGTGGCAGGAGTAATCCGTGTGGTGGAATAGGTGGAGAAGAGTGACAGGAGTGATCTGTGTGGTGGAATGGGTGGAGAAGAGTGGCAGGAGTGATGTGTGACAGGCAGGTACCAGCAGGAGTGAAAGGGACGGTGTAGGAGACGGTAGTGAGACCAGCTGTGTTGTCTGGTTTTATGGTTTGGAGACGGTGGCACTGACGAAAAGACGGGAAGCAGAGCTGGAGGCGCAGAGCTGAAGATGTTAAGATTTGCTCTGGGAGTGACAAGGATGGACAGGATCAGGAATGAGTTTTAGAGGGACAGCTCGAGTTGGACCTTTTGGAGGAAAAGTCAGAGAGGCGAGACTGCGTTGGTTTGGACATGTGCTGAGGAGAGACTCTGAGTGTGCTGGGAGGAGGATGCTGAGGATGGAGCTGCAGGGAAGAGGATAAAAGGAAGGCCTAGTAGGAGGGTTATGGATGTGGTGAGGGAGGACATGCAGGCCGTTGGTGTGAGAGAGGAAGATGCAGAGGACAGAAGGAAATGGTGACAGTTGATCCACTGTGGCGACCGCTAATCAGGAGCAGCTAAAAGTAGAAGTGACTGAATCCAAAAGAGCAGTGGAGGAACTGAATTCAGATTGTTGGTCACATCAGATACATGTTATTCATATGTGTGTCAGCCTCTCTCTCTCTCTCTCTCTCTCTCTCACACACACACACACACACACACCCACCCAACAAACAGGAGAGATCATGTATAAGCAGACAGGCTTCCCCTTTAGCAGAGATGTCCAACTCCAGTCCTGGAGGGCTGGTGTCCAGTACACAGTTTGCTAGTTCCCCTTCTTCACTAAACCTGGAAATTACCAGGTGCATTTAATCACCAGTCCTCCAGGACAATCTGGGCACCCCTGCACTATAGGGACTCTATTTCAATCAATTTATTACAAAAGCTATGCAGATTGACATTCAGAATAAGGTTGTATGCACCATCCAGAACTAACAGCATCAGGATAAACCTCAGTCTCCATCCGTTACAGTTCAGTGTTTGAGTACTGGATGGTGCAGTGGTGTAAAGAAAGCTTCCTTACCTACTAACTGGTTCATACTGTGTTTGCAGAGAGCCAATGGCGCCAGTAGGTGAGGAGAACGTTAATGGATGTGGTGGAGATGAAGGAGACATAGACATCATTGCAAGCTTAAGTATGCTGTCCGCATTCAGTGAGAGTGCTGAAATCAAGACCCTTCTGACCAGCCTCCCAGAACTACATGAGGACAGCGTGACCAGAGAGACTGCAACGGAGAGGTTCCTGTGTAAGAAACTTTCTGGATGCCACAGTGGTCAACAGCCTTCCCCATGAAGATCAGAGTTTAGTTCTTACCAAAATGTCACACACCTGCTCCAGTTAATTAAGGCCTTCTAATGACAGTCATTAGCTGGATCAGGTGAAGGTGATAGTGGTTGGAGCTAAACTCTGCTGGAATGTGAAATCCCAGGAGCAGGGTTTGTGATCTCTGCTTTAACACAAGGCCACACTGTTTTCAAATTAGGAGGTGTATGCCCTTTTTTAGCCCTGGGTTCTTCAATTCTGGTCCAGGAAGGCTGATGTCTCACACAATTTGTTGATTACCAGGCCAAACACACCTACTAAACTTGGTTATTAACAGATTTGTTGAAGCAGGTGAAACAAAAACTGTGCTGGACACCAGCCCTCCTGGACTGGAATTCGATTTTGGCCTGATCTTGTTTCAGCTTGGTCCTTATTTTGGTCTGAGATCTGTGAGCTTATCCAACTATGGTCCTGGAGGGACAAGTCCATCACAGCTTAGTCATTTTCTTAATAAAACACACCTGCTTCAACTTTAAAAGACATAGAGAGTGTGCTAGAGCAGGAAAATCACTAAACTGTGCTGGACTGGTCTGAAGCTGTACTGTCTTACATTTACAGCATTTGGCAGACACTCTTATCCAGAGCAACATATATCTATGCTTTGTAGTCCACAAGAAAACACACTCCTTTTAAGTAAGTCTAGACTTAAAATTAAGAGCTGCTAGAAGACTGAAATTCTACCTGAGATGGAGTTAGTGCTCCACAAAGGCCCTATCAGATCATACACACAGAGACAGTTTTTTTCTTTTTGTGAAGTTTGTGTTAGTTGGGTGAGTTTATGACATGAACATGTAGTTGTTATCCTAAGTGCTCAGTGAAGAGGAGGGTCTTCCGTATCTATTTGAAGACAGTGAGAGTCTCAGCAGTTCTGACAGTCCAGGGCAGTTTGTTCCACCACTTCTTCGACCTTTGAGAAGAGGTGGGTCGAGTCGGGATGTTCTTGATGCTCCAACGGCACTTTTTCATAGGTATACAGGAACCAGGCTGTACCTAAATACTGCGATGGCACAAAACTTGCAGCACGCTTTGATTTTCCAGTGTATCTCAGCCCGGTAACAGAGATCCTGACGCATCAGCAGCACAAATCTCTCCCCACAGTTTATGGCCGGCCCAAAACCATGTCCATGGAGTCAAACTGGGGACATTTTTTCTGTCCGAGTCGCTTTTGTTATTGTTGTGTTTTATTATTTATAGTCTTGTTTGAGTTTTTTCCATTTTTTCTCATCATTGTTTAGCCCCGTGATGAATACCTAACCCAGCTAACTTGTTAGTGATGGCCTGGTACACCTTCACATTTCTCACAGCGTTAAAGATAAATTTGTTAGTGTTATAGAAAACTCCCACTGAAATGTATCTTCAGCCCAGACAGATAGTAGCACTTGTACTTCGTCAGCTTCTCAGTTGTTAGTTTGTATCTCCATTGTTGTTTTTTTGTGCAGACAGTAACAATACAAAGGCCTTTTTCCGTGTTGTGATTATTGACATTATTGTCCAATCAGAAAGCAGTGGTGCAGTCAGCTCGACTTTAGCCCTGCCATCAAGCGCTTCAGGTTCGGGTTACTATATTTGTAATGAAAAAATATTTGTTCGTGGTACAGAGTGGTTCCTTGTGCCAGTGGAAAAGTGCCACAAGAGGGCGAACTGTGACTCGTGGTCTGATAAGTGCTGATGAGTAAGATGGAGGTGGAGCCAGTGTTCAGGAAACACCACATTTTTCTCTAACTTAGTTCCCAAGATGCATGAATGCTTGGTGAAGAACCCTGAATACCTAATGCAGGTGTGTAGGGAGCTGGGTTAGAGCAAAGATATGGATCATTTCATGAGCTAGGTTAGAGTTATTGAAGTAAAATACAGTCGCCCCTCGTTTATCGCGGTTAATCTGTTCCAGACTCTACCGCGATAAGTGAAAACCTGTTTACGACCTTCTAAATACGGTTTTTAACATTATTAGAGCCCTCTAGACATGGAATAACACCCTTTAGTCACCATTACACTCGTATTGTAACAAACCTCCTCTTAATCAAAGTAAGGTAAAGCTGTTATCAGAATCTGTACAAGAGTACAAGAACAAACCACCAACTCTCATAGTAAGTCATAAAGTGTATTATACTTTTTTCACCAATAAACACACACATACATAACCCCTTGAGCCCCGCACAGTCTATATACACAGTCATCAATGGCGACGAGCCAAATCCACAACCATTGTCCTCTTTGGCCGCCTTCGGTCTCTTCTTTGGATCAGTCTGGGACAGGTAAGTTCCAGTACGGTACTCCACTCCTCAGACCACCGAAAAGAGAAAGAAAACAAAAACCCACCTGCTCCCCACAGCAGGTGAAGCACATATTAACTCCCACACATCATCACACATCCCAGTGGGAACACACATGTTAAACACACATGCTCACATGCCAAGAGAACAGTCTTGTTCAGCACATAGGTTTTACATACAACGGAGATTGTTGCTGCTGTTAGCTTAGCGCCTCCTGCTACTTATGTAGCACTGACCTATTAGCCCTACAGCGCCCTGACTGGAGAGAAGCCTGTAACTGCGCCCAGCTGTTACACTGTTACCCAACATATTAGACAAAATAAGAGAAAATAAGACAAATTAGACGTTACAAATATCATATTATTATTATTGTACATTTAATTACACACACAGTTCTTACACACAACCACTAACCTATGAAAGTAGTGCAGCTTGTTCAATGATGAACACCTGCACCTGGCGTTGAAGGATTTGCGGGGGTGCTCGAATACATAGGCCTACAGTCCATACGTACAGTAATTTAAATTTTAATTGTAATACAGGGGTGTGTAATTGACTCAGACAACATTTTCACTGTCTCGTTCAACTTTTTAAAGAATATATTTGAAAAAAACGCGATAGAGTGAAGCCGCGAAAGTCAAAGCGCGAGGTGACGAGGGACGACTGTACATATGAATTAGAGACGCTGGTGCTCTTAACTGTGTATTTGATTAAGCCTGTTAAGTGAAAAGTGAAACACTTTTATGTTTCCCTGCAGTTATAATGGACCGGTATCAGGAGCAGCCACATCTTCTAGACCCTCACTTAGGTAAGGGAATCTTACTCAAATTAACAGTGGATGTTATGTCGTGCTTTGTGGTGCCATGCTGGTAGTTCTAATGTCTTTTTTTCATATTTCTTAGAGTGGATGATGAACATGTTGTTGGAGCTCATCCGGGATGAGAAATCTCCCCCTTTGCTTGTTCATCTGGGCTTTAAATTTCTCTACATCATCTCAAAGGTAAGATTATAAAAACATAAGCCATCTTACTCTTTTTACATATCTCGGAAGTTTTTTTTTACGTTCTTCGCATGTGATGTTCTCTCAGGTCAGAGGCTACAAGATCTTCATGCAGCTTTTTCCACATGAGGTGGCCGATTTACAACCAGTTCTGGATCTGTTGTGCAGGCAGGATCCAAAAGATACAGAGGTGAGCTACAACTGACAGTCGTAGACCAAGACTCTTCTGGCCAGCCTAGCCCATGGAGAAACATCTCATCTCACTATGTACTTGTACACAGCTGACAATAAAGTAACCTTGAACCTTGAACCCATGGTGTACATGGTGAGCTTCCTCAGTGCAATTATCTTAACGGGTGTTGAAACATTATCAATATCAATACAATATATACAATATATACAATGCAATATATCATTATGTGCAACAGTCTTATCATGTCCAGCATCGCGTAGTTTTCTTATCGGGTGCTGAATCATTTCATTATGTGCAATATCTTATTATGTGCAATAGTCTTACCATGTGAAGTCACTGCTTGTGACAATATTACTGATCTATAGCTGATCTCTATTACTTGCAGTAACAAACTCTTAACCACTGTTTGTGTTACTGGTAATTCACTGAAGTGCAAGTTATGTATCAACAGTTTTATACCCAACATTTGTGTATATAGTTTAGTGTATTTCGTATAGAGGTAAGGTAAAGGTAAAGTGGCATTTGGCAGATGCCCTTATCCAGAGTGACTTACAATCATTAGTTACAGGGACAGTCCCCCTGGAGACACTGAGGGTTAAGTGTCTTGCTCAAGGACACAGTGGTAGAATGTGGGGGGGGGGTTTGAACCTGCAACTTTGTGGTCATTGGGTTCACAGGCAAGTGTTTTACCCACTAGGCTTCTACCACCCGAGTATTTTCTGCAGAGTTTTAATTGGATTTATTTTAGACTTTATCTTTTATATTGTCCTTGACTCTGTGTCTCTGTGTGTCTGTGCAGTCATAACATAAGCAACTTCCTCTGGGATCCTCTGAGTTTCTGATTCTGAGGTTTCAAAATGACTTTGACTCAGTGTCTCAGCTCATGTACTATTAGCTAAACTATGCAGCTACAGAGACAAAAGCATTGGACAGTAAACTTTCTAGACCACATGTGTCCGAACCCAGTCCTCAAGGGCCACAGCACTACATTCGTCAGTGTTCATCAACAAGTTACTTGTTCTGTTTTTCCACAGACATGGCAAACCCGCTACATGCTTCTCCTGTGGCTCTCCATGACTTGCCTTATTCCGTTTGACCTCTCTCGCCTAGATGGTCATTTGCACTCTGACCCTGGACTGAACAGGGAGCCTATCATGGACCGTATTTTGACTGTGGCCAAGGTATTGCTTGTTGTCTTGTTTTTTTGTTTTTTTTTTTTCCCCCGCAAACTTTCCCCATAGTGCAGGGTTCACCTGTCACATCCACAAGGAACCAGCTTCTGCAGGTTTTTCTTCCAACCAAGCGGGAGCACAGCCCTTTAATTCCACTTTAATGGATGTTTAATCGGTTGACATCAGTCTTTTAACAGATTACAAATTACTTCATGTTTTTTTAAGGATAGTATGAACTTCAAATATTTGGAAAAAAACTCTATTTTTATTTTCTCACTATTTTTCCTGCTACACCTGGTCCCATAGTATTTAGTGATTATTAATGGAAAATTTTTAGCATGCGTATTTTGTCTCTAATTCACAGTCATACTGTTTGTGCATGTTCCTTTCAGTCCTACCTTCAAGTCAGTGATAAATCAAGGGACGCTGCATCAGTCCTTGTCTCAAAGTAAGCTTTGCATCATTCATCACTTTCAGTTTGTGTAATATTATGCATGTGTCGGTGCTTATGAAGGAAGCTCAGAATAATAACTGTCTGAGCTTCCATCTGAAAATGTTCTTTTGTCTGTTTTAGCTGCAGTTGTGTAGGTGTAATTCTGACCAGCAGAGGGCAGGCTTTAACTTCACCTTACCTCTAAACCATCAGGGTTTCAACAGCATGTGACTTAACAAGACTGCTATTTATTTTAGCATGAGATGTGTGACTGTGTTTTTTTTAATCCATTTACGAGCGTATCAGTAAAAGTGCGTTTTTGTGTCAGTTAAAAGGTGTGCGTTGCATTCAATGGAACCAATGAATTGTTTTACATGTCCTTGCAGGTTCGTGACCCGGCCTGATGTGAAGCAGAAACGATTAGGGGACTTCCTGGACTGGACCCTCACAACAATATCCATGACCAGTGACCTGACTATGGATGGCACTGTGACTCTAGATGGAGCTTTGCAGTCTCTGGTAAATGTCTGTTTACCTTTTTTCAGTTCGCAAAGAAATGTTACATTCAGGGACAGTTGTTCTGCTGGGCTTTGCTATTCAGATCATTATTTAATAGGTTACTGTTTCTATTATCAGGAGATTGAGGAGCTTGATGACACTCATTTTAGTCTTATTCACTGATGTTAACACTTCAACGTTAACACTTTGACCTTTCATCCAACAGGTATAATAATTATGACCTATATAATAATTTATTAATTATTCTAACTAGCGTCAGTTGCCATCTTCTGAGGTGAAATGACAACAATATTAATTAAACAGCCTCTGTGGTTGAGTGGTAACACATGGTGCGCTGAGTGAAAAGAGTCAAACTAGTGCTGGTTCGATCCCTGATGTGCACAGAATTGTTTGGGCCAACTGGTGTCCTGGTGGTTAGGGAGTTGCCCCTGCGATCAAAAGGTTGTGGCTTCGAATCCCAGGACTGCTAGTGGCACCACTGAGGTACCCTTGAGCAAGGGACCGTCCCCACACACTGCTCCCCGGGTGCTGCGTCGCTGGCTACTCACTGTTTCATTTGGTAAATGGATTAAATGCAGATAAAGAATTTCACACTGTATGCTGTGGTGTGTTCACGCATGACAAAAATGGATACTTAACACTTTATGACAACTGACACTGTTGGAATAAGCCAGTGGTTCCCAAACTGGGGGGCGCAGAGGTATTGCAGAGGGGCGCACCAATGGATTAAACTTGGATTAAAGTTTGAATCTGAACCTGTGTAGTTTGAATGGGGGGGCTCAATAATGTTCCTATCTAAAAAAAAGGGGGGCCCTGCAGAGAAAGTCTGGGAACCACTGGAATAAGCATTTATAAATGTTTCTTTAGGTTTATGGCCATTGTCATAGAGCCTTATGAACACTGGCCTTAAGTAAGGCATTAGCTTATTGACTTAAATTGAAAGTTTGGACAAAATTGTGTAAATTAGATTTTTGGCCGAAAATTTAAGGTGTTGATTTAAGGTGATGGACACAGTTTTGTCCAGCAGGGGGTGCTAGTTAGCCAATGTAGCCCAGAATCAGTGTTGCATGTACTTTCCAATTCTGAAGGGAAATGTGAACCATCCCACTCCTGTACTGTCTAAGAGTCACTTTGCTAACGTTCCTTTGATGTAATCTGTATGTTTTTCAGTGTGTGTGTGTGTGTGTGTGTATGTCAGGTGCTTTCTGGTGGTGACTGAGGTGTTTACTTTTAAATGATAATTACTAGTGTCACCCTGGCAGGTGTCCTTCCACCATCAAACGTGTATGTTTTAAATGAAGTAAAACAGATTGATCTTTTTGTTTTGCCATTAGCTGACACCCAACCGTTTTTTTTTTCTTACAGTATTAATGATAGGTCAGATTTAGTCATGTCGATTAACAAACTGCCTTCACTTCACAAAAAGAGTACAGAACTAGCCAAAACTTTGTTTCATTTACTGTAACCATTTACTACATCGCTGTTTCAGGTAAAAGCAGCACTGGCTCGCAAGTGACACAACTGTCTAAGCACAGGCCCCATCATCGGGGGATTGCGAGTTTGATTATCGGTGGTTTGGTAGCCGTCCAAGAAAGCTCAGTGGTCTTTGCACTGTCTGAATGGGCAGGACGTCCACCCACACCAGTCAGTGCAGTGCTAGTCAGCGCTGGCGTCTGTTAGCTGACGTAACAGAATTGGCTTTTAGCATTCACCACTAAGCATGTCACACTGTCTAGGGTCACTGTCCAGTGACGCTGTCCAGTATTGTTGCCCAGTGACACTGTCCAGTGACGCTCTCTAATGACGCTGTCCGGTGACGCTCTCTAATGACGCTGTCCGGTGACCCTCTCTAATGACGCTGTCCGGTGACCCTCTCTAATGACGCTGTCCGGTGACCCTCTCTAATGACGCTGTCCGGTGAC
>JBBPCZ010035802.1:0-13566 GCA_037974445.1 Brycinus macrolepidotus
GAGAGTTTCGCGATACGTATCGTGGTTGGTGTATCGCGATATTTCGGTTCGGTTTGTAATATCGTTACACCCCTAGTCTTGACAATTTGTCCTCAAACAGGGAGAGGTTATACACCTGTAGGGTATGATGGGTATAAACCCATTTTATGAAAACAGAAGACAGAATAAAGGCTTTTTTTTATTGTTCTGGTTTGTGTTTTGCACATCCTTCATTAAACGTAAAGTGAAATTTTTGCAGGCTGAACTGTGGCTTAGAAACCGAGAACAACACTCCGATAAGGTTCAACTGTTACACCCTTAGTACTTCCTTTTTTTTTTTTAGCATTTATTTAAATGGACTCTATTTTAAAAGATGTGAATGAATTAACGGTGCATTGGTATACAGATGTTGCACTGGCCACCAAGCCAATGAATCTTGTGGACAGTATTAAGAATTTGGGAGAATTATGCAAGCATTTTTATCATATACATATTACATATACTTTACAAGTAACAAATATTCCTGTCAAAGTTCTTCGGTTGCTTTGACAGGAAGGAAATTTTAACTATAAACTTTACCTTAATAAGATAACCGCCATCATTCCTGTGGTGGTTACAGTTTGTTACTTCAGACAAATTCTGATGATCATGAACAGGCTTTGGATCTTGCCTTGGAGGGTAAAAAAGCCTGGGGCACTGGGCAATAGGGAGTGTTGAACGATATTTTGTGTTGGACGATATACATTGTGTAGCATGAAAATTTATTGGGACAGCTGGTGGCCTAGTGGTTAGGGAGTTGCTCCTGCAATCCGATGGGCCTGGGTTTGAATCCCAGGACTGCTAGTGGTACCACTGAGGTACCCTTGAGCAAGGTACCGTCCCCACACACTGCTCTCTGGGCGCCCCTCGTTGGTGGCAGCCCACTGCTTCACTTGGTGATTGGGTTAATTGCAGAGAAAGAATTTCACACTGTTCACACTGTGTGCTGTGCTGTGTTCACGCGTGACTGTAAGGGGCCTCTTTACTTTACTTTATTTTATTTTTTACGCCTGATATTGTAGTTTTTTCCCTGATTTACCCAAACTTACTTATGACCTAGTTCTTGCCTAACCTTGTGTGTTGTTTGTGTGTATCAGGATGCCCAGATTGAGAGGGAGAAAGCTGTATATAGTATCTCTGGTGGATGCACAGCACTTGTGGTGGCCTTCATTCTCGGAAAGCTCTACGTGGCCAATGCAGGGGACAGCAGGTGAGGTCATTATGCTACACACAGTATGTCCAGAAGCACACGCTGGTTTTCTTATTACTTCTCAATAAGGCTGGTGATGCAAGTGATACCGCAACCATCTATTCCAGCCTTCAGTGCACTTGCAGCATGTATATTTTACTGGCTGGTTAGAAACTGCAATAATGCGTTAAGATCCATGGAAAATGAGTTTTGCTGGCTTGTTGAAGATCTGCTCTGAAAGTGCATTAGTGAGGCTAGTTTTTGACTGTGACATTAACCCTATAATTAACTTAATGTATTGCTTTTTTGCAGTTCTTTGAGGTAAAGATATGCATTTAATATAAACCAATGAAATAAATTACTAAATCACTCTGCTACAGTGTAATTTATAAAACTGAAGTTGGTTTTTTATTTTATTTTCGCCCTTAAATGTAACCTTATTTTCCGTTGTGTCATAAATGATGCAATGTTTGTTCTGCTGCACTATTTAAGGTGGAACGAATTGTACGGTGGTAATGAATGGATTTGGTCCCACTTATTGCAAAAAAACAGAACTGGTTGATTCCTCTGTCAGTTTCTAATCATGCTGGTGGTTAATCTGACAGGTTAGGCCTTCAGTTCAGCTTCTGAAGGAGTAATTAATGGGAAAGCTTGCTTAGCTGTAAATGCCTAAATACCATGGAGAAAATATTTCTTGGATATTTTTTTGTATGGTTTTTCAACAGTTTAACCCTTTTGTATAACCCTTGTATAACCCTCTGTAAGTTATTTTCTTTGAAAATGAAAAAATTACTAGCTAGAAAGATGGGTTTTAGTTCTCAGAAATCATTATTCCTTCACTGAAGACCTAGATGGACCTAAAGGTGCCACGCTGCTTTCGTCTTCAAAAAGAGGAACTATGTTTTCTGAATGTGGCACATAGTACCTGTTGGAGTAGTTATGTAGAACAGGTCATTAGTAGACTAAAATTATCACAGCTCTACTGACTCGGCTGGAACCGTCCCTGAGAGACATCACAAAACAAGACCAGTGCTAGCATCAAACAGAGAGCTTACTAGCACACATGCACACACACACGCACACACACACACACGCACACACACACACACACTAAATCAGTCTCTGCTTGTGAGAAAAAAGCACTGAATTCGTTGTATTATGTGAATTATGCCTGTAGCTGTTTATTTGTAACTTATCTGTAATGAATGTGCAGGTAATCATATAACCTATAGGTGAGCAATGTGTCGTAAAGATTAAGATGTGCTTTTTTGTGGGTACCGTCAAGACACGTAACAACTGCCTATATCATAAAAAAAAAGATTTAGACCAAATTATAAATCGCCTGTAAACAGTAGTGATCAATGTACAGTAGCTGCATGAACTGTATAGTAAAATAGCTGATTTCATTTTTACTAATACCAAAAATGTATTTTTCATTCCTAGTCCTAAAAAACATTGTGTACATTGTTTATATATTTTTTTCTTCTTTTTCCCATATCACTCACCCTAATTTGACCTTTCACCGAAGAAATATTTCTGTGTGCGTGTGTGTGCACGCGCATGCGTGTTTCGTCCTCTCCACAGAGCCATCATAATCAGGAATGGGGAGATCATTCCCATGTCTGCAGAATTCACCCCTGAATCAGAGAGGCAGCGATTACAGTTCCTGGTGAGTAATAAGAACATTAGTAGTAAAGTAATAAATACAGCCTAATTGGTTAGGAAGGAATTCGACCTGACAGGTAGTCAGGTAGTCTGGAAAAAGAGAGCTTTTATCTACCTTTAAGTTGTTTAAGTAAAGTTGGGTGTAGACTGCACACAGTGAGATGCCTGAGATATGTTCTCTTTCTTTCTTGCATTTTCTTTTTTTCTTTATCTCTTGCTCTCTATTTCTTCCTTCCTTTCATCCTTCCATCCATCCATCCAACTTTAGGGTTACATGCAGCCCCATTTGTTAGGGGGAGAGTTCACACACCTGGAGTTCCCTAGGAGAGTCCAGAGGAAGGAAGTGGGCAAAAGGATGCTGTACCGGGATTTCACCATGACCGGCTGGTGAGGACACTCTGTGTGTTTGTGTGTATGTAGGTTTGTAAAGTAAGTACTGTTGCTGTTAATAAAAATATTTCTTTTTTTACGTTAATGATAATATTGACATATTAAGCTAATAATGTTTTTATGGCATTAGAAAGTTTTAATTAAATCGTGCTGTGAAATGTGAGATTTTTATGGTGCACTGAATTGTTTCCTAAAGAATCCTGATGGAATTGAGTCAATGTGAATTATTGATTCACCACAGGAAACCCTGCTCTACCACTCAGCAGGATATTCTCTGACCTCTGTCTGCCCTGTGTATGTTTGTGGAAGTCTGTTTGTGTGTATACTATAAAAGAGCCTCTTTTTCATTTTGTCTGCAGGGCGTACAAAACTATTGAGGACGAAGACCTCAGGTTCCCTTTAATTTATGGAGAAGGGAAGAAGGTGAGAGGAAGAATGGATGGGAGGATTTTCATTTCAAACTCTGGAGAACAGATTACAATGACAGAGAGCTGATGAAAAAAAAGAGAATGGAAACAGGAATGGAGAAATTGTGCTAAAGTAGAGAGAGAGAGAGTAGAGAGGGTTAACGTTTAAAAGTCACAGTTATTGTCAGTGATAACAAAGCAAGCTGCAGTTGTATGTTATTTATTTCTCTTTTACACTTCACTTCAGGGTTCTAACGCATTTATGAATTTGTTAAGAATTCAGAAATGTAATAGTTGTATGTACAGTGTTTTGCAGAAAGGAAACACTTTTACATTTTTGACACTGAACAGAAAAAAATCTATACTCATAGCTGTCAGTACTTCAGTGATGAGGTTTTTAGAATGTGTTCAATGCAATATTTGTCTCATAGCTGTTTTGAAGGTGTAAATTCATTTTTAAACAAGATATGTAGTGTCCTAGCAAATCAAGTGGCTACCTTAACATTAATACAATATATGAATTTACAGACAGAAGTTTTTTAATCATTTGAATACTTTAAAATTAATTTTAACTTGCTTTCATTTGATTTTCAAGCTTTCAAACATAAAATCATGTCAGAGTATTTTATTTAAAGTTTTAGATAACTAAATGATAGTTTTAATAGTTTACTTCATCTGCCTATATGATTAGACAGTTGCTACACTTGACATTTTTAAACTGTTCCCAAAAGGATTTTTTTGGATGCATTAACAATGTATTCACACAAAGAAAATATTGCAGAATGATGTAATAGCAGGGATTTGTGAAATTATTTCATAGGAAAATAATGGACATGGACACAAAAATGAATGTCCCCAATAAAGAATGTAAATCCAAATCTAAATTTTGTAATTGCATTATGCTGTAATTATGTAGTTATGTACATTACATTTGTAAATCATATAATGTAAACTGAATGTAGAGCAAAACTGGCCACTTTAGAGTTCTAGAGAAAGAGAAAGAGCAGGATACAGAAAGGGAAAGTGAGTGCCTTTCCATATCTCCCTCAGGCACACTTACTCGCAGCAGGATGCCACTGTGTTCTGGCTGACTTTCATTAGGTTGAACTGTCAAGTCAAACCGCAAAACCGGCTCACCCCACCCCTGAGGTGTTGTTCGATGTTAAAGCTATTAAAGTACACTAGTGTGTGATTCCTCTGCTGTCAGACGTACTACAGACATCTGCACACAAGCCTGTACACACACACACACACACACACACACACACACACACACGTATGCAGTTTAGACCATGGAGAGTGTAGACAGACAGCTCTGGTGGGAGTGGTGGATAGTTTTGGAGAAAGAAATAAAGCGATTTCCAACTTTTGAATGAAAATGTGCATCCTTATGAATGACTGTTTTTTCTGCAGGCTCGAGTGATGGCCACAATAGGAGTGACTCGTGGTCTGGGTGACCATGACCTCAAAGTCCACGACTCCAATATCTACATTAAACCATTTCTCTCTTGCTGTCCAGAGGTAAGCTAACAGCCCAGTGTATGTACAGTATATGTACAGAAGTATTGGGATGCCTGACCATTACGCCAACAGGGACTTTAATGACACTGCATTCAAATACATAGACTTTAATATAGAGTTGATCCCCCCCCAACACCCCCGCCCCCCTTTGCAGCTATAACAGCTTCCACTCTTCTTGGAAGGCTTTCCACAAGATTCTGGAGTTTCTGTGGGAATTAGTGCACCCCCTTCATTCTGTAGAGCATTTATGAGGTCAGACACTGATGTCAGACGAAAAGGCCTGGCTCGCAATCTCCATTACAGTTCATCCCAAAGGTGTTGGTCAGGGCTCTGTGCGGGCCAGTCAAGTTCTTCCACACCGAACTCATCACATTTGTATTTATATTTATATTTACATTAATATACATTTATATTTATCAATACAATATTTATATCTCCAGATTGTTTGTAAAGTGTACTTTTTATACTGTACTGTTGGTATAGTTTTTATTCTATTGTTTTTAATTTTTGCTGCTCTTATCTTGTACTGTCCACTTTCTGCCTTAGCAATGCAAATTTCCCACTTGTGGGACTAATAAAGGATTATCTTATCTTATCCTATCTTATCAACCATGTCTTTATGGAGCTTTCTTTGTGCACTGGGGCACAGTCATCCTGGAATAGAAAAGGGCCTTCTCCAAATTTTGTCAACAAAGTTGGAAGCATGGTGTTGTCCAAAATGTCTTGAAAAACAGGTGTGTCCCAATACTTTTGTCCAGATAGTGCATGAGTTAACAGGAAAATAATCAGTCTATGTCAGCTCTCCAGGGTTTTGATCTGCTGCAATATACAGATGTTTTCACTTTAGTCTTAACTCTCTGACCGCTTTATTAGAAATGCCTACTCACGCATTGTACTCACACACTTCTGCTTGAACACCACTTGTCCATTGGCCTTTCAAGTGTATACATTCTAATCAGTTGCCATATAATACATTACTTTTTCGTTTACATTTACGGCATTTAGCAGACGCTTTTAACTACAGGGGACAGTCTCCCTGGAGCAACTTGGGGTTAAGGGAACCCAGTGGTGGTGCTGAAGGTAGGATTTGAACCCATGACCTCTTGGTCCAGAGGCAAGTATCCTACCTACTTGGCCACCACCACTCCCAACAATGTTGTTATTCACACAGAATTACAGTTAACACAATTGTATACAAAATTATATATAGTATTATTCAGCAGTTGGTTCTGAATGAGAAATGTTCTATCACAAATAACAGCATGTTTTTTAACAACACCTTTCATTCCCCTGAGAACTGGTTTCTAATAACAACTTTACACTGGAGTTAATGGATTATATTTCACATTGCGGATCAGATTCTGAAGAAGTGTTTGACAGCAAGTCTGCATTAAATTCCAAACCCATTGTTCCCCGAACTTGCGCAAACCAGAAACAAACAGAATTTAAATCTACAAACAAGATGGATCTTAAATGAGTTACAGACTGACTGAACAAGTTGATATTCAAGTATATCTGGTAAAAACTGAGAAAGCTGAGCTGAACCTTACATTGCAACATTTTTACGGCTTTGATGATCTAAAGCAGTGGTTCCCAAACTTTCTCTGCAGGGCCCCCTTTTCTAGATAGGAACATTATTGAGCCCCCCCATTCAAACTACACAGGTTCAGATTCAAACTTTAATCCAAGTTTAATCCATTGGTGCGCCCCTGTGCAATACCTCTGCACCCCCCAGTTTGGGAACCACTGATCTAAAGTGACTCAATTATAGCTGTGATAACGCACTCTTGTGTTCTGTTAGTTAAATATGGATTTAAATCTTAGAAGCTATTGGCTGAAAGGTATTTTTGTTTTATTCAGTAATATGTTAACACAGTTATTAAATGATAAACATATTGTATTTACCTATTTACATCTTTTTTTTTTTGTTATCTGCCTTGAAATTTGATCCTCACTTTTGAAACCTGAATTTTGAATGTTAACCTTATTTGTAACTTAAATCTCAATGTTATACAGCTTTCTCCATATACAGTTTCCAATCTTTGACATCTCCGAACACCATTCTGGACGCATTTAACATTTTACTTACAGCTTCCTAGTGTCCTAATTGTGTCAAGCGTTTGAAGTTGTGCAGGACTTGCTTATTAGAATCGTTTAATATATGTATCTGCAATCAGATACATGTAATTGAGAGCACACTGATTCTAAGCTTTTGATCAGCAATTCCTTACTTTAATCGGTAGTGTATGTACAATTTCAGACTGTAACCTAGCCGTTCTCATGTACAATTAGTTAGCCACCCTCTGTCCCATTCAGTGGTCAGAGTCTGATCACAGGACTACTGTTGGCCAGGTAATATTTAAGTGGTGGTCCATTCTCAGCACAGCAGTAACAATGACATGGTGGTATCACGTCAAGGTGGTATGAATGTATCAGTCATGGAGTTTTTACACGTTAGTGGCACAGATTGATAATTATCCAGCCTAGAGCTCCTATGTGATCAGAAACTGACCAAAGATGGACACAATCTGTGCATGGAATATACGACCTACACTCTCTAAATGCACACCATGAAGGTGGACCTACAAGGTAGGCATTTCTAATAAAGTGCCCAGGTTGGGTCTATCACTCAAATATATGGAAGTCCTTATTCGAAGCTTTTCCCTCTCTCATCTAAGTGCAGACAGGTTTTTTTAAGATCCAAACTCAAAGTAAAAGAACTTTCCCTGATACCTTATTCACTGACTCCCCATTGCTGAGAAGCTGGTGCAGTCTTTCAAAGCCTTGCCGTCTCTCCTCTCAACACAGACTGTCTGATGTTTCTTTTCCCCTCACCCATTCAGACACCGCTTTTGATTTTTTATTCATTACATTAGGAGTTCAGTCAGAGTTCATTCGGTAGGCCTGGTATTTACCTCATAGATTGCCCTGATTTTGAGTTTAGCTGTGCTGCTTTCCCTCCCCCAGCTCCTTTCATCAAAACAGTCAGTGACCCCTTTTCTCCGGAGTAGCTGTGGGGATTGTTAACATACCGTTGCCTTACTCTGTCCTCTGCCTGCTATTGGGAGTGTCTCACAGTTTGCTTTATCATTGGACTCACACTTCTGTTCTGAACAACTCCAGAGTATTACTAGTCCTAAGCTCTGTTTAAAAGTCTGGATGGAGGGCCGTGGTAATGTAGGCTAGCTAGAGCACATTGTTTGGTTTAGTTCTCAACAAGGATGTCACTGCCAACTTATTATATGGTGATTATACCACATTTCCAAGCTTACAATGCTTTTGGCTTAAGTGCCAGTATCTCCTGATAATTAAATATCCTTTCATATCACACCACCTTACTCTTCTGTAACCTAGTAATAATAACCCTCTAAAAAACATAACAAAGCCTGTTACAAGTAAGTCTTGCCAAAAAGACCTATAACAATATTTTTCTAACCACAAGAGATGCAAGCCAGGGACAGCAACAGAACAAAAACACTTCCACTGTAATCAATAAATCCATCTAAACCAGCTGCAAGTGGAAGACGCCCTGTTTCTGTTTCTGATGTATTGCATTGCATCATGCTGATGTAACCCTTTAAATACCACAATGAAGCCAGACTGAAATCACGTCTAAACTAGTTAAAAGATCATTAATGATGTGGAAGTGTGATCTGTGGCCACAGCACCTCAGGGGTAATTTCTTGTTGTGTTACACTTTTGTGTATTATTGCATATTCAGTATTCATATATTCAAGTTTGTCATATGTACAAAATGTCAGTAAAATGTACTCTGAAATGCGTGTTGACGTGCATGTATGCAGAATGTATTAGTATATATCGTATGTATGCCTAGCTAGTATTTAAGTAACTGTAGACTGGGATGCGTGCAGCGAACTGGGATACGTGCAGCGAGCTATAATATGTACAGTATTAACTGTGAGAGTTTTAACAAAGGATAAATCATAGAAATCAAAGATTCCACAATGCTTTAGTGGAAAAAGATAAACTAGGCATAAAATGATTATAGTATGTAGCAATATTATCATGAATACATGTTTTGTCCACATCCTGTAGTCCTAAAACTAAAGTGACTGTGTGCAGGTGAGAGTGTATAACCTGATGCAGTTTGAGCACGGAGCAGATGATGTGTTGGTGATGGGCACTGATGGCTTGTGGGACGTTCTCTCTAATGAAGAAGTTGCAGAGTCTGTCACCTCTTTCCTCGCCAACTGTGATCCAGATGACCTTCACAGGTATGTTTTTCACTGTCCTCTGTCAAATTAAATTTACAAAAGTTACCCCAGATGATCCACCAAAAGATGTTTGGTGTTTGAAGCTTCCTTCTTCAATTATTAGGCTAATATAGCTAACAAATAAAGGAGGCATACACCCAGCCATTATATCACCTAATCAGTGTATTAAGGAATCTCAAATAGTCTTGCTTATGTGGTTTACAGCACCGTATGACTTATTAGGTTAGGCTTAGAAATGGACTAGGCTTAAGGATGGCTGCTCCTACTGTTTTTAGCTGTGCAGCATATTTTTTGCCCATTTTTATAGATAATAGTAAGTCATACAGTGACAGAACTGTATGTCCATTTTAGATAACCAAGTCCATTGTAGATTACTTGACACGGTTTTGGGGCAGGTGTGTGATGATTTAGGCTTGCAGTTTGTAAGCTTGTATGTAAGCTTCCATTAATTTGCAAGTGAGGAACTAACAAAGCCCCAAACGTGCCTTGGCTTACAAAAGTTTGGATTAATGGTAAAATTAGGTAAATAAGGCTTTTCTTTGGACCACAGGTACACCATGGCAGCCCAGGATCTGGTGATGCGTGCTAGGGGTGTTCTCAGGGACCGAGGCTGGCGTATAACCAATGACCGCTTGGGCTCCGGAGACGACATCTCCGTGTACATCATCCCCCTTATGTATGGTAATAGACAGCCATAGAGCAGAGTGGGCCCTACTCTCTCTCTCATACACTCTTTCTCTCATGTGCGCGCGCACACACACACACACACACACACACACGCAGCACAGACCCGAAACCTCTACCTGTACTGTTGTGTTCCTCTTAGTGCAGTGCAGTAAGGGACTGAGTCTTCTCTCCACTCCCTGTGATGTACAGTGTACAGTGTTCTTTATACTGGCATGAGAGAAAAAAGCGTCTGTGTGGTACTTATGTAACACACCAGAGACCATGGTCAGACTGATCCCTGTCACGTGCCACTGCATGATCTTGAAGTTACGTTTTTTTATCTCTTCAATTTCCTTTGTTACACAATATGAAGACTTGCTCTTTGGCAAAATGAAGGCAATCCTACCCCAAACATTATTACCTTTTATTCGTTTTTAATTGTTTTTAATCTCCATTGCTTGTTTCCATGTCCAAAGCTGGATAATGCACTTAGTGTATTTCTTAATGAATACAGAGAATTTTAAATATAGATTTAAATTTTATTTTTTTTAAATAAATAAATATGTATATACACATACCAGTATTGTGCAAAAGTCTTATGCAACTTATGCAATGCACCTATGCAACTTGTTTAAAGCTGTTTATCTCAGATTTATCTCAGACTTTTAAACATAGTTTTGTGAGCTGGTTAAAAGAACACATTTAGTTCCAGATTTCTCCTCAATGCCTCCAGTTTTATCAGCAGCACCTGATTTAATCTAATGAAGTGTTGACTGAGCCAACCCAGGTATTTGGTTGCTATTTGTCAGGCTTCTATGAGGAGAGGCCTGACAATGGGCAATCAAACACATTGACATACATAAAATCACTGTTTACCGTATTAGTGTGAATTGTATTTGTTTTAATATTAGTGTTTTGCACTAAAGTGTACTAATATTAGCCCACTTGCTCCCCAGCTAAACAGCTTTTAAATGTAATTATTTCAGGTGCCTAAGATGTTTGCACAGTACTGTGTATGTATTAATTGTGGTTCTTATTTAGCACCATGACACTTTCAAAGGTGAATTATTTTTAGTTTGTTGTCAATCTAACCAGACAGGTATTTCACAAAGCATGGTTTCTCGGTTAAGTAGACATCTTACGCAAAAAGTCGAGCCTTTTCTAATAGGAGAGGTAAGGGATGTTCCTCACTTTAGGTTTAGGTTCTCATGCTTTATTGAGAAATCTTGCTTTGTAAAACACCTCCCCTGACCACCCCTACACCCCACCCTCCCCAGGGCTCTTTTCTTTCTTTCTTTGTTAAATCATGACCAAAAAAAGATCTCTCGATGAGACTGGATTAATGGATGTACTAGATAAATTACAAAAAACAGTAGACCACTGTCACTCTCCTATGTGCCATTCTGTGCATGCTGTAGTGTGTCCTTAGCTAGACAATTTTCTATTACTATCTGAATGGGAGTAATTTACACATTTGTAAAATATGCAGTAGATTTACCTCCAGCGTACAAGCCTAGAATTTGCAGTAAATGTATTATATGGGTTTTATTCATGTTTTGCTCATCAGCCGAACATTCTTTCAGGATCGTGTAAACTGTCGGAGCATTTGGCCCTTTCTTCCACTCTGATCCAGCCAATCCTCTCAATCAGATTAGAGATGGATCCAAAACGCAGCTCTAATGCCCCATGCTTATGTAGGCCCCGTCAAACTGGAAGTTTGCTTTAGCTGAAAGGCTTGCTGCACATGTAAACAGACTCTTAAAATAAAGGGTTCTTTGGACTGGTGCCGTAGAAGAACTTTCGGTTCCCTGAAGAACTTTTCAGTGGATGATTTCCTTAAAGAACCATTTTAACTGGAAATGTCTTGAGTGTGAGAAATGTCTCTGATGTTTAAATAACCTCCACTTTAAGTAAAAGTTCTATACCAGTTATTTTTTTTCCCCTAGAACCATATTTGCAAGCTGAGAACAATCTAGGAACCTGTATTTTCAAGGGCGCAGAAGTGAAGGCTCAAGGCTGCATGAGAGCAGTACATTCCATCACGCAAAATGCCTTTATGTGCTAAAAGTGTAGTATTTGAGGTACTTTGAGAGAATGACAGTTAATCCATGTACACTAACGCAAGGTTGGACTTTTGTTTTATAAGGAAAAATGATAGGGTTTCTATGGAAACCACTGGTAGTTTTACATGCACTTGAGTCATTATGGGATGAATTCCGCAGGCTGGAGTGTGACTGTAGGTTAATTGCTCTGTCCTGGTCTTGCTTCATTTTTGAAGTATGTGTGAATTTTTTTTTTTTTTTTAGGATGTTCCATTCTGTTGAGAGGGAGAAAAAGAATGTTTGATTGGTTGGATGAGAAATGAAGTATGTTAATTTGCCAGAAAGCTAACCGTGCCACACCAAACCAACCATGCAAAAAGGAAAAAAAAAAAAAACTCGGTAAACATGAAACTGAACTCAGGGTTTTTACAAAGTAAAAAGTATAAATGCAAAATATGGATGTTCTTATTGCATTTAAACTAGTTTTGAAGCACTAGGGACTGGATTCCCAGACCCAGATAGACCTAGACTAAATGAGATTTTTAATGATGAAACACGAATGACATTAGTTTCATTCATGACCCACTGTAGCAGTACTATAGTATGGTCCTTTTTCTACACAAGAATCTATTTGTGGGAAAACGTGTGCTAACAGAAATACATTAATCGCTCCACCACTGACTTTATGTGCAGTTAAAAGTGTCATACGTTGGCATTAGGTAAAAATGGATAAGTATTGCAAGATTCCTTGGACACCCCCTACCCCTCTTTGGAAACCACTGGAATAATATATCGAGAGGTTTATTGTATAAATGTTGTTTACTCAAATGTTGTTTGCCCCCACCTGATGTTTCTCATTTGCTTTAATCTCATCTTTCTTCTTTCCTGCAAAACCGTTGGACTGTCTTTCTCTTAAGACTCACCATTTGGGAATGGGATGGGTATTTATTTACTGTATGTATCAGATCAATAGATAGAAATGTATAATTTTGAATAATTGTGACACTTGATTCTCCCTTGTGAATGTGAAATGTACATTTTGTAAAGTAAATGAAGTAAAAAATAATAAAAAAAAAAAAAGATATTTTTAATGTTAAGTATTTTATGTGCAATGACCGCGTGTTGTTTTTCCAAAAATAAAAACAGAACAATTATGAAGACCTGGATTGCCTGTTTGTTATATATACAAATCCGGAAAAAAATAGACCACTGCAGAAATGTTGTTTCTCAGGTTTTCTCTTTTATAGGTGCAAGAATTAAACTGAACCGCTTTCCCATAATTTTCAAGAACTGCTGACAATATTTCTCTTTATTTCCAAATAAAAATATTGTTCTTTAAAGCATCATTTTGAAGGTAATGACAAAACATCAAAATAAGAGAAATGATGCAGCGTTTACAGAACTTGAATAATTCAAAGAAAACAAATCTCTTG
>JBBPCZ010035822.1:0-13564 GCA_037974445.1 Brycinus macrolepidotus
TGGCAGGAATATGAGCCAGTGGCTGGATTTTTCACACCAAGCTCCTGGCAGATTACATCTCCATCTTGAGTAATGGGAATGCACTCTTGGTAAACTCCACCAAAGCTAAGGTTGGTACTCGGACCTTCACAGGAATTGTCGTCTACGTTGGCTTGGAAGTTGAAATTTTTAGAATCAGGCTTCACACATCCAGGGTGGGTGTTAATTTTGTAGTACCGTTCTATGGCCTGACTGACTGACTGAGCTAGTTTGTTCACTGTTGGAAGTGGAAGTTCTGGAAACCTTAAGGGATTGAGGAAATAATGGAGGGGCAGTCCACTTCGATCTATAGCTACCAGATTGTTGAGCGTGCTCCCTTGCCATTTCTGAAGAGTGATCCCAGGATAAAACAAAGCCCCTCCATGACTCAGCGTTATGGAGTATGTAGTGTTACCCTGGTAACTCCGAGTTGTTTGCTGTGATTGCTTAGTACCAATTTTAAATTCAACTTTGCTGAAAAAGTTGGCACCGGCTGATGCTGAGACAGAAGATTGGGAGGACTGCAAATCAGAAACATAAGATGATTTTAAATAGTCCTCCTGCACCAAAGTGGCACCAGCATCAACACTTGTGATGACATGTGTTCCGTAATCAAGCACCATCTTCTCTGACAGATATTCTGCCTGGCGAGTCTGGTTGTTCTCAATAGCGTCTGCGATTTCCTCTGCCTGACGGGCGAAGCGGCTGTCCAGAGTGAAATCAGGGTAAGCCTTTACTATATAGAGATGGTTACGCACCTAAGAAAAGAAAGAGAAGAAGGAATGTAGAATACAGCTATCTGCTGTTTTCATAAACAATTCCATCCTCAAATTAAAAAATGTTTTGGACTGCTACAGCTGACAAAAATGTATATCAGAATTTATAAGGGCTTATTCCAACAAACAACAGCTGTCAGAACAGTTGATGAGTTGAAATGATATCAAAATGGACAAAAGCAGCATTTATGGCAAATTGCTGAAAAAAGCCTTTTAAAAACTGAAGCTGTTATGAAGACTAATTAAGCCTTACTAATGCTGCTCTCCAGTTATGAGTTACCAAAGCATTTTATATGCAAATGTTATGCCGTTAAATTACACTTAACATTAGATATATTAAGCAATGTAAACAATACACAAGGTTTTCTTCTTTATAAAAGTTCTATATATAGAGTGGTTTTAGCTTTTATTATTGGAAGAATATTTTATTGGGTCTTACCTGCACCCGTGCTGTGACAGAATCGTATTTACTTGGTGGGTTTTCATGCGTTGGTCCTCAGAGGAGTATTTGCCGTTGAGTACAGAGATGAAGGACGCATCAGCATTAATGGAGTGTGAAGTTGTGCTTTTCCATTTGAGCCATGAATTGATGATCTCAGAGTTCATCTCCACTCCACTAACCTTCTGTGGGATGACAAAGACCTCGTCTGGGATGAGGTAGATGCCGTCCTCGGTGGTCTGGCAATGGGAGTAACTCATGTTCATCACTCGGCCCATATCCAGGTTACGCAGGTTGTCCCAGCCTCCCCCAGGGAGGACTTCCAGAGCTGGTATGCTGATGTTTTTGCGGCATTGGCGAAGTCCATTGCTAGGACGACTGAGTGGATGAAGATCACAGATACTGATTAACGCAAAGAGACCCAACAGAGAGAAGCTTGTTGAGCCCATGACTGCCAGGAAGGACTGCTCTGTCAAAGGAGCTTCAGGGTTTTATTCCCTTTCTCACGTGATGACTTGCTTTCAGCAATCTCAGTCTGAGGCTTCCAGCCAGTTTCAGTTTCGCTTGAAGTCAGTACTAATTAGTTATTATGCCACAAGAGCTTGAACCTTGTCTTCTTATAGCGAGATATGCACTTAAGGAAAGGAAAGCAACTTTCAGCATTTTTAAAGTACTTTGCATATTGATGGTTTTGTGTTTTATTATAATATTTGTATTAGTGGTGACAGTAATGATCCCCTCAGTTTTATAATTGTGCTTGGACAAGAGACAATATTAATAGGATAAAATGGTTATTTGGGAACATAACCGCTTTGATTGGCAGTTTTTCAGATAACAAATAAGCCCTGTGTGTGTATGTGCAAACATTCCATTTTAAGCATGTCTTCATTTGACATAACATTCTCTTGAACTTGTTAGTCTTGTGTTGGGACAGTGCCTTAATCCTTTGTTGGTGTGTGTGAGAGAGAGATTTTAAGGTCGTAGTTGTAGTTTAGAATCCGAATCTCACAAAACACAGTGGCTGATGATAAGATAAGATAAGAAAGAACTTTGTGCATCAGACACCAGTGCATACTTGTAACCATTCACACAGTAACGGTGCAACATTCCAATACAGTATTAAAACAGCAAATTTGTAACAATGCATTAAAATTTAAAGCCCCATCACAGATGTGTCCCACAGTCTCTTTTGAGCATCTCTTATTTACCATCATTTGGAAACCAAAACCAAAATAAATGGTCCTATATAGTATGTGGTCCTTCTTTTTCTATTTTCAATACGAAGATGAAGATCTCATCTCAGAAATTCACAGAATGCTAAAGGGTTCACTTTTTAGTGCCACTGTATTTTGGGGTTGAAGCTGCTTTGCGTAAAACTACATGTGGCTGCTCTCTGATGTCAAATCACCTTAATAAGGCGGAGTTGGAGTCAGTTCTGTTTAAGTCTTGAAAATGTCAAACTAATGTGGTCAGATTTCCTGGTTCTAGTGAGGACTCTAACTGCCCCATTCTGGAATAGTTGAAGTTTATTTAGATTCTTGTTTGAGCATCCTGACAGCAGGGCATTACTGTAATTGAGTCTAGAAGGGAAGGCATGAACTAATTGTTCTTCATCATAGTGTAGTGTGTTAGCTTAGCAATATTTCATAAATGAAGAAAAGTTATTTTAGTAACAGTACATATATGTGCGTCAAAGGACAGATCTGGGTCGATAGTGACACTGAGAAGCCTACAGTTTCTAGAATTGCAGATTTTATTGCACCATGTTCTTTTTCAAAGCTGATATTAAAATCTCCAACTTTATCACTGTGTATTGCTAGGTTTTCTAGGAAATGACTGAATTCTCATAAATGGCCTGTAGAGAGTAATAAGAGGAAAAAGTGGTCTTTAAATCTGGATTAGTTATGTTAAGAATTTCAAAAGTTGTGAATGTAAAACCCGTTTTCTGATTAACACTTTTGTGAATGGTTTCTGTGCCTCCCCCACTACCACTCAGTCTAGGGTTGTGTACATAGTTATAGCCTTTGGGCGTGACCTCATTTAGTGCAACAAACTCATCAGGTCTAATCCAGGTCTCTGTAAAACATAAGATGTGAAAATTCTGATCAGTGATTATTTCATGTACGATAACAGTTTTCGGAGCAAGAGATCTGATGTTAAGCAGTCCCAGATCTGAGGTGCTGGTTTTTGCTGGTTGTTTGAGAAAGGTTGATTAAATCATTAGAAAACACTTTTTGTTTTCTACTTTTCCATTTAGTTTGGGGGACAGTGACAGTCGCAATAGCGTGGGACCTAGGTGGCGACTCAAGGCACCTAGCAACCTTTCTTCTGCTTCATGCATTTTTGATAGACTGATTATTGATTATTTTGCTGCAGTATTCACATTCTGTTGATATTCACATGGAGAATTTGCGGATACTATCCATAATTCACAGTAGCATCAAATGATGGCAAGCTATTCTGGCCCAGTGGTAGCAAAGCAGGCCCAACCCATGATGCTGCCACCATCGTGTTTCACAGTTCTCATGCTAGAGCAGTTTCTCTTTTTCTTTTTCTCATTTTCATTTCAACCATAAAGTTCTATTTTAACCATATGATTCCGTATGTTATAGCCTTCTCTCTGCCAGCATTGGTAGCATCATGGGATTTGTAGAGTCCTAGCAAGCTGGTGAAATTGGATTAAATTTGAGAGATAATTGGGAAAGATTAAAAAACAGATTGTTAGAAAAAGGGACTCTGTACTGTGAGACCACCAAAGCTGTCGCAGCCAGATAAATGGCACACCATGCTTCAGACCTGAAAAAAAAAACAAGTAGTCTGAAAGGATGTATAGCTGTTAAAGAAGCTGTTTCTGAGAAAAGGAGATAAAAGAATGTCTGCACTACAACACCAAAATTAATTTGTAAATGTGATTAACATTGTGATCATGAGAAGCAGAGAAATAGCAGCATGGAAAAATATCCCTGCACATTTCTTTGTAGGACTGAAAACAAGTCTCCTAAAAAGAATGGGAGTTTCTTCTTCCTCTCTTCTTGTTTGTACATCTGATAATCTTTTTTGTACTGGTTACTACTGAAATGCCACTTCTTGTCTTCACCGCTGTTGCATTGTAAAGTTGAACCAGAGTTTTTTTCCTTTGCAGCATTCAAAGCTCACATTGTGCAGCACCTAGAAATATTACTACATCAGAAGGTCTTAACTACATGCTTTCTTTATTCTCTGTAGCTGAACAAAATCTTTCACTTTTTTCTGCATTCATGCATGTTCACTGACCGTTTCAGCTTCATTGTTCTTGGAAGTGGGAATGCTAAAACTGAACAGGATTTTTGCATGACAAGTTGAAGCAAGGAGTGTCTTACTTTCAGGCTGTTTTTGCCAGACTTTATTTGCTGGGTGGTTGTGTGTTCGGTGTGGGAGGGCAGTCAAGAGACTTTCTGACATGTGAGAGGCAGGATTATGTAGAGGGAAGAGGCTTGTCGATCATAAATTCTTTTTCTGTAGGTTTTCCATAAGCAGGAAATAAAGGAGGATAGAGTAATTATTCAGGATTATGATTGGTATTATTAACCAGGTTGAAGAAATACTCCAGTGTTTTTGAATGGCATGCAGGCTAGGAGTACTACAAAATCCAAGACTGATGAAGATTGAAGATTATTTGGTGATTGCCTGTCTGTGACATCCTGGATAAGTTTTGGGTCCTGGATGAGTTTTGAGGCTTGAGTTTTAGCCCACATTTACTCATGTGTTCAAAAACAGCCTCAAGGCTGCTTAAACTGTTGTTACGATTTCATCTAGATAAGTCAGCAAATTCTGCCCCATTGCAACCCCTATTCAGAGTGAGGTCATTTAGCCTCCGATAATCAATGCACCACCGTATGCTACCATCCTTTTTACATACAATTGTGGGAGAATCTAACATTTCTTGGAGAAGTCTTGCCTCCTCTGACTTAAATCTGAGTGGTGTACATTGGGACGGCTGTCTGACAGGTTGTGCATTTCCAGTATTTATGATGTGAGAAACAACGTTAAAGTGCCCCATGTCTCTGTCATTGGCTAGAAAGATTGCTTGGTATTTCAGAAGAAATGTGAGGAGTTTCTTTTCCTGCCGTTCACTTAGGCCCTTGCTAGCTGACATGAATAGCATTTGGAGGTGGGCAGGTAAGTCAAAGATGTTTTGAGACTTCAGATGTGTAGTCTGCTGGAAGGTGTGTAATTGTCTGGGAAAGGGAGCTGATTTGCATCATTCATTGTCTATCTGTTCACAACAAGAGTGCCCCGGTTTCTTTATTTTTCCTGGAGAGGCCTCAGCAAGGGGAGGGTGTGCTAATATCCCTAAACACGTTCCTTGAGGCAGGCGAATGCCTACAGGAGACAGACTGCATACTCGAACAGGCGCCTCCTCATTCATCTGCTAGGCCTGTTGGTTCCAGCACAGAAGTCACTCCAGGGCTTGGGGCAGGTGGTGGCCCAGTGGTTACTCCAGCCCGTTTCTTGATGGTTATGTTAGCTCCTAGCATGAAATCCAGCCCAATAAGCAGAGGGTCTTGGATTGGCACAACACAGTCAGAATGCTCATTGCTTTACCAGATTTGGTGTTCTGCAAGCAAATCTTTCTGGTGCCCTTTCTGTTTTCTAAGTGGAGCTGCTTGAACACTGTCTTTAAGAGACCAGGTTCGGCATTTTGAAAACACACTGCCCTGGTGTTGTCAGAGTTGCTTCTAGATTGAGAACTGCCTGTTCATCTGAGGGTACCCACGTGATAAATAGGGGATCTCCCAAACAGCAGCTCTGCACGCGAGCCCAGGCCCCCTTGCACTGAATCAGAAGCAAGCCTCCTCTGGTTTAAAGACTCCCCTAGTAGCCTTTTGTGCTGGTGTGGCATGTGGGGTCACTGTTTACCCTTCTGCATTCTCATCTGCCCAGGAAATGGGGCGGACTCATCTACTTACATTAGCAACCCGACCAAGTGTTGCTCTGTAGTTGTGGTTGTGGGCTTCCACCTGTCTTTGAAATTCTGATAGGATGAGTGGGTCTTTGTTCATCACCTCATACGCAATTTGCTGGTTTCGAAGAAATGCATAATCTGCCAGCTGTTATTGTAGTTTTAAATCTACTTCTGGACAAGCCAGTGTGACCAGGTAGTGGACCTCTTCAGCAAATTCAGCTGATGATGCCTTCTGCTGGCGAAGTTCACCAGTCGCCACCATGCAGTGTTAGGTGGGTCTGTCTTGCCATACCGTTGTGTGAGTTGGTCTACAAAGAGGGCATAGTCCTCCCTGACATGTTCAGGCAGCAAGCAGACAAATCACACAGCAGGTCCTTTTAGCCTGTGCAGATGATCCGCACTTTCAGTGCTTGTCCACCTCTGCCTCTGGGCCATTCTCTCAAAAGGAATTAAGGAGGCAGTCCAGTCATCCTTATTCTAAAAATGTTGCATGAAATTTTGGGCTATTGCATCCTGCTGAAGGCCATACAGGGAGGTGGAGTTCACTGAGATCACCTTGTGATGTGAGGCTCTCTGTGTAGGTGCTGGTACCTTGATGATGTGGGTGCATGCCAGGTGGAGGTGGTCCTTCTACATGGAGCTGTGGCCCTTCTACATGGAATCTGGCTGTTCACTGAATTATCGTTTGTATCACCTTTTTCTCATTCTGATTCTAAAATAATATCAGCATTAACCAAGCTTGGACATATAAAGGACTTCCCATGCAGACGCTGGCTTTAGAAAATGGTCAACACTTGGACTTATACCAAGGGTCCGTCATTTTGGTATGTGTGGGTGTGTGTAGGCGTGCATGTATAAAACCACCAGGACCCAGTTGTATGGTCAGGTTCCTGGGGTGTCAGAAACAGTGACGGCCGACTGTTTCCTGTTTGCGTGTGAGCATGCCATTGGTAAGCATTATCTGAATAGATAAGGAAGAAATATTTTTAACTGTTCATTTTAAGTGATCTTTTTCTATTTTTAGTACAACTAGCCATGTGTGCCTGTCGGATCAAATAAAGATTTATTGTAAAAGGTATGTGTTTAGTTATTTAAATGTTTGCAGCGCAGGTGTTTGTATATGCTAATGTGGCTTTGTCTTGTTATAGTCTGCCGCCGCTCTTTATGTTTTAGATCGTATCATTTCTTTTCGTTAGTCCGCCGCATGAGTGGCTGATAGTTGCCGTTGTTCGGGCGGGCTAACTTTGATTTCTCTTTTTTGTTTTTTTGTTTTATCCATTACCACTGCTGACTGGCCAATGGGGGTTTTACTAAGTCATACTGGCATACGTTTGAAGTTTTATTTGCACGTTTTATTGGTACATTTGCGGTGTCACAGTGTATGAACTAATGCGTATGTCACAATTAATTGAACACGTGTTATTGTGAGAGACACGTTAAGTGTGTGAAACACTTATGTATGACCGAGTTAGAACTAACCCGATAAACTAGTTTGTTTGTTTGTTTGTTTTGTTTGTTTGTGTAAATACCACCCTCCCTTTGTGAACTCGTACCTGTGGTCTTGATACCGTTAATCCTTGCAGTTTATACATATATAGAGACAACCAAATAAAATAGATGTCTAAATAATTATTTCAATTTCAACAACTTAGCAAAGTTATAAAAAGAGACAGCAACAAAAGGTAGTTATAAAAGCAAATATAAGTGTCACACTGCTATTTGTTACAACGTCTTCAAGATTCAAAAGAAAACAAATTCACAGTGGCAGTCACTGTTGGAGTCAAGCTTTCACTCTGATTCTCTGCTATTGCTGCGCTGATCACTCCACAGTAGTCTCACTTTGTTCTTCACTTTGAATCTCCTCGTAGCCTCTGCCTCTTCTGAGCCTAGAAATCCTCCTCCTCTTCTTAACCATTAATACTGTTACTGCCACCACAAGAGCAATCAAGGCAAGAAGACCAAACGCAACACCAGAAACAACACCAGTCTTTTCCCACACTGACGGGGAGGAATCCTCAAACATTTGGGACATATTGGCAATGTCTTCTGGCTTTGCCTCCCTCCACATTTTTGAGTCTTTGACTCTCTCCCAGGCACGGTCACCTTCAATCATCACAGCTACAGTGTTTGTGGCTGCCATGCTGATCACAGGAGGTCTTGTGAAAGGAGGCAGGTGGATGGGCTGCAACTCTCCTCCAGTGAAAATACCTGACTGGACACAGTACAGTACCTGGCATCCATCGCTTATGGCAGCAAGATGTTGGCTGAACTGTGGTGGGCACCGAGACTGGCTCCCTGCAAGGGGGTTGGTAGACTGACAGCTAAAGAAACCTCCAAAAGGTACTAAGAATCTGGTTCCCCCCTCGTAGTCATTACTCAGGCAGATCATGATGCCACTTGACAAGAAGTTCAGTGCAATGAAATTTGGAGGGCAAGATCTAGATTTGGTCAGTGGGTTTTGTAAAGACGGGCCGTATAGACCCCCAAAGAGGTACCCAGAGAATTCTGGAGCTGCTGCATTAGTGGAGCACCAGTAAGTGTTAATCTGTACGGAATAATCATAGTACTGATTATCACATAAGAATTGACAGATTTTCAAAAACACCCCACCCCCCTTACAATTTTGGTAGCACTTAGATTTACTTTGTATTCTTTCCTGAGTTTCAGAGCGCAGTAGAGTAGCAGTGTATGGTTGTTGGCAGGAATATGAGCCAGGGGCTGGATTTTTCACACTGAGCTCCTGGCAGACTGCATCCCCATCTGGTTTACTAGGAACACACTCTTGGTAAAATCCACCAAAGCTTAGGTTGGCGCTCTGACCTTCACAGGAATTGTCATCTACATTGGCTTGGAAGTTGAAATTTTTAGAATCAGGATTCACACATCCAGGGATGGTGTTAATTTTGTAGTAGCGTTCTATGGCCTGACTGACTGACTGAGCTAGTTTGTTCACTGTTGGAAGTGGGAGGTCTGGAAACATTGAAGGATTGAGGAAATAATGGAGGGGCAGTCCACTTCGATCTATAGCTACCAGATTGTTGAGCGTGCTCTCTTGCCATTTCTGCAGAGTGATACCAGGATAAAACAAAGCCCCTCCGTGACTCAGCATTATGGAGTATGTAGTGTTACCCTGGTAGCTCCGAGTCTCAGATGTTTGTTGTGATTCTTTACTACTAGTTTTGAATTCAATCATGTTGAAAAAGTTGGTGCCAGCTGATGCTGAGACAGAAGATTGGGAGGACTGCTTAGTAGAAACATATGATGATTTTAAATAGTCCTCCTCCACCAAAGTTGCTCCATCATCAACACTTGTGATGACATGTGTACCGTAATCAAGCACCATCTTCTCTGATAGATATTCTGCCTGGCGAGTCTGGTTGTTCTCAATAGCGTCTGCAATTTCCTCTGCCTGACGGGCGAAGCGGCTGTCCAGAGTGAAATCAGGGTAAGCCTTTACTGTGTAGAGATGGTTACGCACCTAAGAAAAGAAAGAGAAGAAGTGTTGAATACATTTGCCATGCTGTGTTTTAATGAACAGAAGTTTCATCCTGCAATCTAAATGTTTTGAACTGCTGCATGTAGAGTCCAAAATGAACAGATATATGTGTAAATATATAAAGATTTATTCCTGCAAATTTTGGTTGTTGGCCAGTTGGGAGCTGATAACCAGTACTAGGCTCTTCTGAGTCCTTTAGAGTTTTATTTATGATTTTGCTGCCAGCAATCCTGTTGACACCAGTAAAGGGATATTTGGTTGTTATTCTGGAGTTTTTGCTTATTCTTCCCAGTTACATAAGTAAATAATGTTTTTTGCCGTATAAAACCAGTTTTTATGCTTACATCTTTGTTGCCTGCACAAATAAACAAGGTTTTATCTTCTTTATAACAGAAGTACTGTATATAGAGTGGGTTTATTGTTAAGAATAGTATTTTTTTAATCTTACCTGCACCCGTGCTGTGACAGAATTGTCCTTCACTTGGTGGGTTTTCATGCGTTGGTTCTCACTGGAATATTTGCCATTGACCACAGAGAAGAATGACCCTTCTGCATTAATGGAGCTTGAAGTGGAGCTTTTCTGTTCGAGCCATGAATTGATGATCTCCGAGTTCATCTCCACTCTGCTAACCTTCTGTGGGATGACAAAAACCTCGTCTGGGATGAAGTAGACTCCGTCCTCCGTGGTCTGGCACTGGGAGTAACTCATGTTCATCACTCGGCCCATATCCAGGTTACGCAGGTTGTCCCAGCCTCCCCCAGGCAGAACCTCCAGTGCAGCTGTGCTGCTGTTTTTCCTGCACTGGCGAAGTCCATTCCTAGAACGACTGAGTGGATGAAGATCACAGGTACTGATAAACACAAAGAGACCCAACAGAGAGAGACCGATTGAGTCCATGACTGCCAGGAAGGACTGCTCTGAGTGAAAGGAGTGTCAGGATTTTATTCCCTTTTTTCACGTGATGGCTTGCTATCAGCAGTCTTGGTCTGGATTTTCGAAACAGTTTCAGTTTCACTTGAAATCAATACAAGTAAGTAATGTCAGAGAGCTTAAACTCCTTTTCTTCTTACAGATGGAAATACCTCTAAGAAAAGGAAGGTGACTTTTAAGTTCATAGCCGTTCATTTTTAAGGTCCTTTGTGTAGAGGTTTCTTAATTTTATTTATATTCAATATATATTTAGTAGTACTAGTAGTATTCGTGTTTTATGATTTTTTTACTTTAAGACCAACAACCAGCAAAGACAAAATGAATGGCATGGGAAGGTCTTTTGTAAAGATAAATGCTTTTATTGGGAATTCTTCTGATAACCAATATATGTGCGTGCAAAATCTGTCCCATAAGGGCCTCCCCTGCCAGGATGGGGAGCAGTTTTTCCCTCGGCCCATTGGACTCCTCAATCAGAATTGTACTTACCATCCCTAAACACATTCCTGAAATGAACTGTTTCTTTCCCCTACTGTAAGTAGACACATACCTAAACTGCTCCCCCATAAATCAAAAATCACACTCAAACTGGCACTACCCTATAAACCAGTTCACACCTTGCCATTCTCTTTACCCTCACTGAAAGGTTTGCATTTTTTCATGTTGTAAAAACTTTTATATTTTTTAGTTTTTGGTCATTTTTGCACAGTTTAACTGTTACTTCCTTTCCACGTCTTATTTTGTTTTCGTTTTGTATCCTTTGTCTGCCTCTTTCTGTTCATTTTATCAATACCTTGTAGAGCAGTGGCATTACCCACCACACTACATTAATGCTGTAAATATTTGAGTAAACCAGTTTTGCCTGTTATTCCCAGAGTCTGTGTCTAGTTTGGGTTAAAATACAGAGTTGGGGTTCTCACAGCCTACCTTTTTAAATAAATATTTCTTATTAGCAATGGCAGTATTATTACTCCGTTTTATAAATTTACTTTAGGACCAACAAACAGCAAAGACTAAATGAATGGGATGGGAAGGTCATACGTAAGCATAACTGCTTTACTTGGGAGTTCTTCAGATAACAAATAAGACCAATATGTGCAATATGTGTAAAAATCTGATTACTTGGCATATAAAAGGGAAGTGTTGACATGTCTGGTCCTGTTTAGCTGATAACGGCTGTAAGCGCACGATACAACATCTTCATCACATGCTCTTGATCATAAGAACAAATGCCAGGTATTTCATGGAAACTTGAAAAAACATATGTAGGTCACTTATACAGTATATGTACATATAATGAGTTAAAATAACATTAATGATGTGAAATCTCTATTATAATGTTCTAAATTTCAAGACCTGTTAGTCTTGTTTTATGGCAGTGCCTTGAAATGCTTTGTGTGTGTTTGAGATTAGTAAAACATGTGAGTGATCAGGTTTATTTAACAGAATCACAATCAGACTTTATTGGCCAACGGTTTTTGACCATATAATGATTTGTCTTCACTTATACAGTATCTCACAAAACAGCCGCTGACAATAGAGTCCCATATCAACACACACATGTAGCCATTCACTCATGCAATCTCAAATAAAAACCAACTGTTAAATCAACTTTAACCAATCAACTTTAAATACTGCACTGACAAAGCAAATTTGAAAGAGTGTTTTAAAATTTAAAACCACATGACCGATGTGCCTCACATTCTCTTCTGAGCATCTTTCATTTATCATCGCTTGTGGAAACTAAAGGATCTAATTTTGTGTGAAGGTCTTTCTTAATGTTTGCTTACCCAAGCCTACTAATATGAAAGTGGCCTAGTGGTTAGGGAGTTGCCCCTGCAATCAGAAGGCTGTGGGTTTGAATCCCAGGACTGCTAGTGGCACCACTGAGGTACCCTTCAGGAAGGTACCGTTCCCACACACTGCTCCCTGGGCGCTTAGTTCCTGGCTGCCCGCTGCTTCACTTGGTGAATGGGTTAAATGGGTTAAATGCAGAGAACACAGTGTGTGCTGTGGTGTGTTCAAGTATGACAAATGGACACTTAAAAGTTTATGATGGCCGGAGTATGTTATACAAGTTTTATACATTTTAGTAGCGACACTGAAGAAGTGTACTGTTTTGAACATGTCTTACAAATGGCATAATAATCATTGCTGCGTCTTTTCTGATGAGAAAGCTGCCAGTTCAGATGCGAGTCACCTGATGCTGCTGAAAATGCACATAAATTCCAGATGCTGCTGACAGTGTAGGTACATCTCTCACAACTCTCACACACGGCAGACACTAAATAACTATTCTTTACTCAACTAAACCTGAATGGGATGAGAATGTCATTTGTAATCATAACTGCTTCAATTGTGAGTTCTTCGGATAACAAATAAGGCCAATATGTGAGTTTGTAATAATCCATTTACTTGACATTAAAAAGGGAAACGTAGACAATCCTGGCCCTGTTTTGCTGATAACAGCTATAAGTGCATGATACCTCTTGATCCCATGATCTTTAATATAAGAGCAAATATTACGTATTTCAAGTAAGTCACATGTAACCTTAAAAAATTCATGTGTATATGTGACCGTACTTCAGAGACTTCTGAGACTTTGATTCTGTGGTCACTGAACCATTTTTGTCTGAATTGAGATGTCTGTTTTAGATCACTGTCCTTCTGAAAGGTCCGACCATGACCCAGTTTTACCTTTTTTGGCAGGGGCAGCCATATTTTTATTTCAAATCTCTTGGTATTTCATGGAATCCATGGTGCCATGTTTTGTATTGAGGTAGGAATAGAGTTTTTCTATATATCTTTTCATGCCGGACTCACTTTAGATGATCATAAAGCTTTTACAGTTGTAGAACCTGCTTCCAGATAAAGTTTCAGCAGATTCTGTCAAACTACATATGCCTACATTTGTGATTATTAGTGAAATAGCTTTCTTCTGATCCGCCTTCCAAATAATTTG
>JBBPCZ010035889.1:0-13561 GCA_037974445.1 Brycinus macrolepidotus
CATGCTGGAATAGAAAAGGTTCTTCCCCAAACTGTGTCCACAAAGTTGTAAGCATGGCGTTGTCCAAAATGTCTTGGAAGCATTAAGATTAAGCCCTTCACTAGAAATAAGGGTCCTAGCCTAAACCCTGAAAAACAGGTGTGTCCCAATACTTTTGTCCATGTAGTGTACCTAGCATCTTTGTCAGTACTATGTTTTGGTCGTCGTGGACTAGCAGTTTGAGCACCCCTGGTCTGATCCTGGTTTAACAGAGAAAGGGATTCTATTTGCAGCTGTAAGAGTCGTAGTGCCTTAGATGTAGCCAGGAGGGCTTGACCCCCCATCAGTGCAAAAATGCTAAAGTCAGAGTGGTGTCAAAGAATGAAATATTAAAGCGATGTGTGCTCACTTTAACTCTTCGGTAACAGACAGAAGATTCTGTGAAATATCCTTTGGAGTGAAAGCCTTCCAGATGACATAATCTAAAGACAACTGTTATTTCTATCTTCTCTGCCTTTTTAACACATTAGCCCACATTCCTTTGCAGTCTAAATCGGAGTGTTGCATCAAGGTTACACAGGCTCACGCGTGGACACACCCAGAGTTCCCTCGGCCAAAGGGGAAAGCTGGTGCTGGGATTTATGGAGGGCCTTTGCCGCTCTGTCACGGCTGTGACCTGGCTGTCAGTGTGATGACAAGCACCACATTCCTCTCCATGGATTTTGGCCTGTTCAGGCACATCCAACATGGCTGACGGAGGGAACGAGAGAGAGAGAGGGAGAGAGAGAGAGAGAGAGCGCTACACTGCTCCACAGCCTGGGGCCGCGCACAGGAGCCTCAATTACACAACACTGCAGGTACAGTATAGGAAACTCATGGAGTGCATTCCTGCAATCCACACTACCATTCAAAAGTCTGGAATCACTTCTTTCACTGTGTTAAAACTGATCTGGTTGCAGATGCCTGTATGGAATGACACTGATATGGTGCTAGTACACTTTAGAAATTAAAGTTCTGTAGTGGTTCTGGAAAGGAAAAGCCTTTAACTGGTATAGAACCAGTTAAAACCATACATTATTCTGAAAATCTGTAAAAGGTTCTTGCACATCTCTTTTGGGGCAGCTGGTGGCGTAGTGGTTGACCTTACAATCAGAAGGTTCCGTCCAGAGCAAGGAACCGTCCCCACACACTGCTCCCCTGGTGCCCCTCGTTGGTGGCAGCCCCCTGCTTCACTTGGTGAATGGGTTAAATGCAGATAAAGAATTTCACATTGTTCACACTGTGTGCTGTGGTGTGTTCACGCGTGACTGTGAGGGGCCACTTTACTTTACAATAATAGTTATTTAAAGAGAAATGTCCACCAATTTCTGAAAAATTCTAGCTAAGTCAGTGGATGGGAGATAAACAAATTGTTCAGAGAGGACTGGTGTTAAATAGTTTATTGTAGAGAAACTTACAGTCTTAGGTTTCTTTACAGTTGTGGTGAATGGAACCAGGGGGTCACAGTGTCTACATTTAGACATTTTATTTACCATCTGAAACCACCTTTAAGCCTACATGTGTCCTTAGAGTTTTTATTTGTAATGTCAATGATGGTGCAATAATGGTCAATCTAAAAAAAAAGTTATTTAAAGACTATGTTTTATTTATTAATTTGTTTATTGTTTATTGTCAGTTCTCCCTCACTCTACCTTAGGTGTGTACCTGTCTTTTGTGTATGTGGTTTCAGAAAGCATATTGGCCATCGTGCCTGTTTTGGTTTGAGTTCTGAAATAAAAGCCTCTAAAGAAGAAATGGAAATCTGTGCCTGCGCCTCTGTTATTGGTCAGTTCTTCTGTCACATTATGGGGTACCCGTCCCAGAATGAGGAGGCGCAGGCACAGCCCGTATAGCGCGTGATATGATTGCCTACACCCCGGCTAGGAGACTAGGCCCTAAGCCAGCGAGGAGGAATCGGGCTCGAAAGCCCGCCTGGAGCACACCGGCAAGGGAGCCGGCCATGGGGGAGGGAGTCCCTGGTGCTCTTCCGGTCCTCCCGCTAGCAGTGCCAAAGCTCCAGCCGTCCATAGCAGCGGCAAGGTTCCAGACCACGTCGACTCCCGAGACCCTGCTCACGCTGGCGAGCCAGGCGCTGCCCACGCCGCCGTTGCGGCCTAGCCAGCCTCCAGCTCCGCAGCCTGGCCAGCCAGCAATTCAAGGTCCGCGGCCTGGCCGCCGCCAACACTAGCTCAGCGGCAGCTCCAGCTGCAGACAGCGGCTCAGCGGTGGCTTCTCCAGCCGCCCACCTCGGCTCAGCGGCGGCTCCAGCTGCATACAGCGGCTCTGTGGCAGCTCCAGCCGCAGACAGCAGCTCCACGGCAGCTCCAGCTGCCGACAGCGGCTCCATGCCGGTTTATCCAGCCCCCACCCCGGCTCCACGGAGGCTGCTCCAGCCGCCAACACAAGCCCAAGCTCCAGAGGCCCCAGCCCAAGCTCCGGAGGCTCCAACGCCGACCCCGCGGCTGCTCCAGCCCCCAACGCCAGCCCCGCGGCTGCTCCAGCCCCCTGTTTCTGTTCCTGAACCCGTGGAGGCCCCAGCCCCGGTTCCTGACCCTGTTCCTGAAGCCGTGGAGGCCCCGGCCCCAGTTCCTGACCCTTTTCCTGTTCCTGATGCCGTGGAGGCCCTGGCCCCGGTTCCTGACCCTGTTCCTGACGCCGTGGAGGCCCCGGCCCCTGTTCCTTCCCCTGTTCCTGACACCGTGGAGGTCCCAGCCCCTGTTCCTGTTCCTGACGCCGTGGAGACCCCGGCCTCTGTTCCGGTTCCTGGTTCTGTTCCTGACGCTGTGGAGGCCCCGGCCCCTGTTCCTTGTTCTGTTCCTGACGCCATGGAGGCACTGAGGCAACGAAGGTTAGGCGGCTGTGTGGGACTCCCACAGTCCCAGTTTCCCGCCTCCACCTCTCCTCCACCTTTGTTTGGGCCTGGTGGCCTTGGCCGAACCGGAGTGGTGCTGTTGGGGGGGGGTCAGCGGCCGCTAGAGGCCGCTAGGGGTTTATGTGTATGTTGAACTTTTAGTTTGAAAGAGGACGGTCACAAACCGTTTAGAGGAATCCCAGCAACAGCTGGTGGTATTTTGAGTTTAGTTATATGTGTTTATTCACTGGTTCAGTTCTGTATCGTGTTTTGTATTTAAGTTACCCCTGTGCCCTGTTTAGTTGTCAGTTCTCCCTCACTCTACCTTAGGTGTGTACCTGTCTTTTGTGTATGTGGTTTCAGAAAGAGTATTGGCCATCGTGCCTGTTTTGGTTTGAGTTCTTGTGTTGTTGAAATAAAAGCCTCTACAGAAGAAATAGAAATCTGCGCCTGCGCCTCCTCATTCTGGGATGGGTACCCCCATAACGTGACATTGTTATTGTAACTGTAAGAACTTGTAAAGAGCTTTTGGAGGCATTAAATTCTTCAGATGTCTGGTTCCATACACCACTACTGTGAACAGTTCTTACTAAGTATCTCTAGAACTTTCATGTCAAACCACCCAAAATGACTTTGTATATCTTTTAAATATTTAAGTATGTAGAAATTTAGAAAAAGCTACAAAATTCAGCTTTAAAGATTTGTCCGCTGAAAGACTCTTTATGGAACTTAAAGTGGTTTTATATGCCATTGCTCCAGAGAATGCTTTTTGGCACCTTTACTTTTTAGAGAGAACTCTGCATATACTTAGTATTTTTAAGTTGTTAAAAATTAAGAGATGGTAGATGTATCCAGAATGATGAACAGGATACAGAATGTGGAGGCTTCTAAACTGATTGAGAATGCTGTAGAACATGCAGAATAAAGTGAAGTAATATCCAGGATGCCTCTTATTTCTAGTGGTGATCAAATCTCTAGGAACAATTTCCAGCAATTTCCATCAGTAAGACATGCAGACAGCTAAATCAACATACTAATCCAGGATTGTAAATAACTTGTTATCTAGAGGTCGATTTCATTAAAATTTCATGTCTTCTTCTCTGAAGTTATGACCTTTTAGTATGCAGCATGTACTATATAGGCTGACATTTCAGTTCTAGTAGACTCTTCTGCTGCTGGGAGCTGAATGGATATTAGTGGAGGGGCTAATCTGGTCCCAGGGATTTATGTTATGAATCCTACTGTAATCAACACACAGCAATATTTACCAACCCTGAATACATAGTTGGGTGCCTGCAAGGGGTTGAGCCAGTACTCACATTATTATGGTCACATTTTCTATTCAGTTGTCGCAAATGTGACCAGACTAATGTGAGTACTGGCTCAATGCCTTGAAGGCACTCAACTATGCAACGTTACCTATATCTGTGATATGCAACAAATCTTCTCTAAGATAACCAGTGTCATTATTCATCTTAAAATTACTCTCAATTTAGGAATGATTTCCAATGGTGTACCCATAACCCAGTCATCATGTTCATATGTGCTATAATTCTAAAATGTTTTCATATTTCACTGTAACAGAGATCACACTAACAGTTGTTCATCATAGAGCATGTCCTACGTTGGGCCAGTTGCAGTTCAGATGGAGAGCGCTGGTGATTCTGTGACTGATGGAATGCAAACAGGTAGTCGTGTGCTGCAGGTGTGTGAAGAACTGGTATTAACCTTCAACCTGGACCCGCAAGCAACGTGAGGGGGAGGTCAATGAGAAGCCATGAAATAGCGGCAAAGACTGCACCAAGTTAACAAAGTTCAAGAGCTGTGGCTCCTGCACCAATAAATATCAGAATTGCTTTTGAACCTCATGACGGCTCTTAAAATATGTTTGAGGGACTGTCAGAAACAGGGCGCCCAAGAAACTGCCTGAACATTAGACTGAGGATTGTGTAGCTTTGCTCAGTTTCATGCACCTTTACAAAATTTTAGATATTTGTACTTTTGTTCAAATGATGCGTCTGCTGTGGTGTGTTTGTATATGCTGTCGCTCACACTTCTCACTTTTTAACTTTACTGTTTTATTTTAGACCATCAATCTACTATAACCACGTGAAATATTAATGCTTGAAAAACAGGACTAAGAGGAAAGTATTTTGTATTTTAACCTTAATCAGTCGTAACTTTCATAGCTTTCCATAGCTTTCCAATGTTTTAGGTTCAGGTTATTTCCTGTATAAAAATAAAATTAAGGTAAAATGTACACTGTACTGTGCAAAACTGTGCAAAACTATTTTGCTTTGAATCGCCTTGTTGGTACAAAAATACTATTTTATGCCTCTCAGGCTGTCTTATTGAGTCGATTAAGTAAAAAAATGAAACAAATGTTTTACTGCAACAGGCTGCAAAATGTCTAAAGATACAAGGTTCCTAGATAAAAGAGTTCTAACCACTCAGCATTCAGCACCACCAGTATACTGGTCACCGCCTGACCATCTGGAATCATCTGCACCTGTTTCTTCACTGATTCAGAACTTAAGTTTGATGGTCTTTGTTCTGCTTGAATGATTCATGTGGCTTACCAAAACAAAGGAGAGCCAAAAACTTGAAAGTCCTTCGGGAAGCCTGGAGAAATATTTCTCAAGACTACATTTAAAATACAAGAAAGTCTGGATCTTTGAAAGCAAACTATGAAGAAATGAGGGGTGGCTCAAGACTTTTGGACAGTGTTGTAGCACATGGCTTACAATGCAAATATAAAGTTAATGCTGTAAAGCAGAATGTGGTATAAACTTTACACCCTAGAGTGTGACAGACAGTATATAGACTTACAGTATAAACTTAGAATGCAGTATATTAAAAATACGCTGCAAAATAGAATAAGAACCAAAAAGTACACTGCAAAGTACACTGTTTACAATAGTGTGCAGTATTAGTAGGTGTGTGTGAACTCTCTACCTCACTGTATCCATCCTCTGTTATTTATGTCACTACACATCAACAGCAACCAGCACACTCCACTTTACAGTACATAGTCTATTCTGCTACAGTTACACACTTCAGATCCGGTTTACACTTGTAATGTTTGTTCACACTTGTAATGTTTATTTGAATATATTTCTATATTTTAATTTCTTAATTAATTAATTTTCTCTTTAATTTCAGAGGCTCGTTTCACTACATGTTGTGCTTGCATAACTCTGCATCAGAATCAGAATCAGAATCAGAAAATTGTATTGATCCCGGAGGAAACTGCTTATGCTGCAACTGCTCAGAGACACAGAGACAGAACAATATAAAATATAAACATAGTCAAGTCAAGTAGGTTTATTGGCATTTCCACCATACACACACAGTACACAGTAAAATGAAACAACGTTCCTCCAGCACCATGGTGCAACACAAGAAGAACACAAGTGCAGCTAGGATGAAAGAGAGTGGAGGAAAAACACAAGAGCAACAAAACAACTGGACAAGACAACATTTAGTGCAGTAGACAGTAGCTACAGTACAAGTCCGGATGAGTACAGTATTATTACAGATACTGTGTTCTAGCAGCAGGGAGTTACATGCGCAAAAATGCAGAACAGAGAGTTACATGCGCAAAAATGCAGAACAGAGAGTTACATGCGCAAAAATGCAGAACAGAGAGTTACATGTGCAAAAATGCAGAAGTTACATGTGCAAAAATGCAGAACAGAAAGTTACATGTTCAAAAATGCAGAGCAGAGGTGGACAGCAATAAATATAACTGTGCAAATAAAACTCTGAAAATGCTTCGTGCTTAATACACTAAGCTATATACACACAGAAGTGTATGAGACGGAGTCTTGAATCTTAAATCTTCTTGTTGTGGTGGGGGGGGGCTGTATGGGAGGTTGGCTGAGTGTGTCTCCCAGCCCACCCCTGCCTTCCTCCTACAGGTCTCTGAGTCTTTAACCCCGACGGTGAGGGAGCGAAGCCCCTCAATCAGGCGAGCTCTCCTCCGGGCTGACAGCAGCCCTCCCCCTCCCCCTGCACCCTCCCCCGCCGCAGCTGAGGAAGTGAATGGCTGGAGGGACCCCCGGTCCCGCCCACCTCCCACACGCCTGAACCTGGGAGGCGCGAGCAGAGTTTCAGGAGCTGGAGGAGAGGAGCGCGCGAGCAGTGCGCCGGGGTCGTCTCTGGAGAACCTGTGGAGACCACCGCTGTGGAGAGGGTAAGGACCGGGCTCCAGGTTTGCTCAGGTAGACTCGCTGGGGTGGGACACGGGGGGCGCACTGACCACGCCGAGCGCGCGCGGGACACGTAGACACGCGCACCTGCCGGGCTGTAGATTATAACGACCCAATCCCCCCCCCCCCCCAAGCACTTTGCTCCATATTCAGCTCTGACAGCAGCCCCCTGCTCCACACGACTCAACTAGTAAACAAGTAAACAAACAAAGAGTGCGCGGCGTTCCTGATCCAGTGGTCCTCACTGCCCCCCCCGTGTGTGTGTGTGTCTGGAGCAGGAGAGCAGGACAGGAGGATGAGGATGATGAGGATGGAGGCGCGCGGCGGCAGCACGCTTTTCCTCTTGGCGCTGACGTCACTGTTCACCGGACCCACCCAGGGCCAAGGTAAACAATAACTAACACACACACACACACACACACACACACACACAAAGAGTGTGTCTTTGTCTCTCTCTATGTCTCTCTCTCTGTCTTTCTCTCACACTCTCTGACACATATACACACACACACAGTGTCACATAGCGTATGTCTCTCTCTCTCTTTCACACACACACACAGACACACTCGCACTCTGTCACATCTTAAACACACACATGCATGCACACACTCGCAAACACTGTTTCTCACAAAAACTCTCGCTTTCTCTCTCACACACACTCTCTCTCACTCACACACACACTCTCTCTCTCTCTCACTCACACACAGTCTCACATCGCCTCGATTTCACTCTCTCTCTCTTGCACACACAGTTTGTCACATTTCACACACACATGCATGCACACACTCGCAAACACTGTTTCTCACACAAACTCTCGTTTTCTCTCTCTCTCACATACATACACACACACACACACACACACTCTCTCTTTCTCTCTCTCACTCACACAGTCTCACATCGCCTCGATTTCACTCTCTCTCTTGCACACACAGTTTGTCACATCTCACACACACATGCATGCACACACTCGCAAACACTCTGTTTCTCACACAAACTCTCTCGTTTTCTCTCTCTCTCTCACATACATACACACACACACTCTCTCTCTCTCTCTCTCTCTCTCACCTAACTCCACAAACACTCTCAATCTCTCTCGCAGAAACTCACGTACACTCTCACTTTCTCTCTCTCTCTCTCTCTCTCTCTCATGTACACATGTTGCACACACCCCATGTCCCTCTTCACACACAGACAGACACACACAGTCTCTCTCACACAACAGCTTGTAAAACTCATACATTCTGCCTCATTGTTCGTTTGTGCTCCCATTAATTAGTGAAGCTGGAGCTGTGACTTTTCCTAATTGTACCATCTGGGCTTGCGTGACAAAACCTGCTCCAATCAGGCAACATGATAAACGGCGTGATGGAACCTGACTTTTGTGTTCTACACGGTGCCGAGGCGTCTGATAAAAACCCAAGACCTTGTGGCTGTTAGAGTATTATACTTTAAAACCTGGTCGGTACGTTTTCCTATTGTTTTAAGGCTGTTTGGAAAGGCAGCTGCTCGTGAAGAATGGATCAATAGGAATAATCCGGAATAAATTGGAATGGACTCTCCTGGTACATTCAGTTTTATTATTGGTTTCTTTGGGGCTTCTGAGTGATGCACTGTCTAAATGTTGGCTGTGTTGTAGGGAGATCACAGATTCAACCTGTAGCTGGGTGTCTAAGAGACCCTTCATCACTAATTGCAAAGCTAGCCTCAGTTAATTTTCTTCTCCAAGCGTGTTGAACTGGACAATAACGCTGCACTGGTGGTGGCAGTCTGACAACACGTGGTGGCGCTTCAGGTGTCTCGGAGGGAGTAAATCCTAGCCATAAACCTCCCAGCATTGGTAGCATCGTATGATACACCCTTAAAAAGTGGTTTCTTCAAGGGTTCTTTTGTAAAGGCAATGGTTATATGGTTACATACAGAACTATGACAGCTCAAAAAACCTTTTGTTCAATGGTTAAAGGAACAGTTAAGCCAAAAAATCAAATTTAGACACATTTCCACTCATCCCAGGTATAGTCAGTCAACCAAGACATGTTTGGAGTCCAAACCTTTAGTTTAGAACCGGAGCTATGAGGATTGCATTGCTAACAACCCAAATCATTACTGCAAATACATCCCCGAAACTTCTCTCAGCTCACTCAAACAGCACCCAGCTCTTCATTAAGGTGGTAACAGACCTGTGGATGTGGTTAAGGACTTAGTATGAGCTGACTATGGACAAGTCCGCTTCACCTTATTGAATAAATGGATGAGGTTTGAGTGGATTGAGAGACGTTTTGGGGATGTATTTATGGAAAAGTTTTGGGTGACTATTGGCCTCTAGTGTTTCTTAGCTATATTAGCCTCGTAGCTCAAGTTCAAAACTAAAGATTTGGACTCCAAAATGTTGTGGCTGGTCAGTAACTTCTGGGGTAAATGGAAAAGTGTCTAAATTTGTTTATTCACCCAACTATTCCTTTAAATTGTTCTTTGCCCGGATTAGTGGTTTGTCTATTATGGGGAATCTGTATATGGTTCTTTAAAGAACTTTTAAACCTTTCTGCTAAGAGTGTAGAAGGGAACCTAGGTAGCAGGTGGTATTGATAATGACTAAATTGGTGGGAAACAGGGTAAAGAAACCAAACAATGTTTATTTCTTCTCCTATAAAGTCAGAGGTATGAGGTTTTTGTGACAGGGTACAAAGAACTCAAGACCTCCCAAAGACCCCGCTAGTATTAATTAATGGATGCACAAATGGCGTATGACATAATAATACACACACACACACACACACACACACACTTACACAAACACTCTCAGAATTTTACCCTCTTATTCACTGTTCTTCTCCTTTTTGGTTCTTATTGATCTCTCTTGCTTCACCCAAACTTAGGAACCCATAGAGACCCATGTATTAGATTCATTGTATTGGACCTAACATTATCTTTCTCCATCCCCAGCTTGATTTAGTCTTCCTCAGGCCTTTACATGACCTGACTTGAGTGGAAATGGAGCATGATTATACACAACTGCTTATATATACACACTTACCTGCACTCTCATTACAGAAGTGCCCATTTAAAACTTGTCTTTAATCACATCTGAAGCATTTAATAGAGCTCATTGAGGTTCATTCACTTTACGTGATTGCCTTCAATGGCTGAACCTAACTGTTAGCAATTTTACGCAATTTTTAAAGACAACAGCTGTCCCATTCCTTCGGTGCCCTGCTGAGGCTTCGTGCAATGAGCTGTCTCAGCTGGAGTGTGTCCGGTGGACAGGTTATGATCTGTCTCTGACTGAGCAAAGAGCGGCAGGCATTTTCAGCCTCAAACGCTCACTCCTCATTCACCTGCCTTTTTGGCACACGTCTCCTGCTCAGCACCCCTCGTCTGCCTTTAGAGCTATACTTCACCCAAAATTGCAGGTGTTGCTAATAAAAAAAGAAAGCTCTGCTCATGCTGCTCCTCATACGTGTTTATGGAGGGAAGTATTATTTGTATTATGGAGGAAATTATTACTTGCATTGTATTTTCTTATTGATGGAGCGACAACTGAGCTTTTTGAAGGGTTTAAAGGGACACTCTGGCCAAAATGACCGTCGCTACACGTGTTGTAAACATGCTTGAACCCTATTAAGTAATAGACTTGATTATGCGGTTTCTGTGTGACATACTATTATCTAAAAAATGGACAAAAGCTGGCACATAGCTAAAAGGAGTAAGTAGCAGCACATGTCTTGAAGTCTGAGTTTCGATACTTTTGGCCATTTTACTAAATTGCTTGGAGTAATTTGCTGCAAGTGTGTGATGAATTTGAGAATGCGATTTGCACAATACTAATCTTACATTATTTGCAGGCCTGCCAACTTTGCTAAACTGTTGGAATGAGAATCCAGCAGACTGGGCAGGGCAGGGCAGGGGTGGGGCGATGAGTGCCATGTGTTTTTTTTTTCCTTTTCATCAAGTATTTCTTAGTATTACTTAGTATCATTAGAGTATTGCTTCACAATAGAAAGAATAATGCTCCTATTTTACGTGTTGCTATTGTAGGACCTAGATGCACAGTGATTTTTCTCTTTTTGTTTACTATTAATGAAGTAATTCTTTGTTCATTTTCGTGTAATAAAATCTGAGATGGAATTTCAGTGTAAAATTCTTCAAGATTGAAGATTGTTGTGTATGGGACAAATAAATAATCTTGAATCTTTAAGAATTTTGAACTGACAGATTTCATTACACAAAAATGAACAAAGAATTTAAATGAATTTACATCAAAAGTTAACTAACTTTCTCTTAATATAAAGTGAGACTTTATTTAAGCCTTCAAAGGAACCAGGATTTAAAGCTGGTAAGAGGGTCTCATTCAGTACTGGTGGTCTGTTGTTAGCTGTTTGGTCACTAACCTAATGAGGGCAGAATATAGTCCAGTTAAAACAGTAGCCATTGGTTTTTGTCGGTTACTTTACTGAGTAGCGTTTGATAAGCATTCATTTCAAAGCTAACGGCTACACGCCCGAAAAAGGGAGATATTAATTTTGGCATCTGTTACTGTTTAGCCTGTATGTAGGCCTAGTTAAGCCATTCACTGTGCTGCTGTATGTAGTAATGACTGTTGCTCTTAAAATTAATCATTTCATTTAAGACCCATCTTATTTGACGTGATTGGTTTATTGACCAGTAATTCACCTTTTAATTGTCTTCAATTATGTGTTTACAGAATTTATTCTCTAATACACACCTGCACAAGTGTGTTCCATGGAAATCCCTTGTTGCTTTGGATCCTGGTCCAGCCCTATGAATCTAAAACATAGTGAGGTAGCTAGACAGCGTGCCCTCTTCACTGCATTTCAGACAATGTAGACGACCACCATTTGTCAGTATAGAAAGCTGAAGAGTAGTGATAGTAGGAAACTTTATTAGTGTGTGGATTAATTAGTTGGTTGTTTGGAAAGGAGATGTGTGAGAATGTCTCCTGGCCAATGCATGAGAGTTGGCAGCTACATCAGCCTTGTAGCTCCAGTGCAAAACTATAGAAAGCAAAACTTGCTAAACATGTCAGACTGATTACTTTTGGAGTAAAATGTTGTTTTTTTAATGTGTGATGATATACCACCCCTAATACCAGTTTGATGGAATCCAAATCAGGTGAATTTGGTGTTGATGGAGTAGTTACACTTCATTAAAGCTGGTTGAGTTTGTAGAATGGACCAAAGCAGTTCTTTAAGAGCAAACATACTTCATATTTTCTATCATAAACTCAGAAACAAGGCTTTTCGTTGGTGCTGCTCCACCATTTCCTCTAGATTCTGGTCTAGTGTCCTGCTGCTCGCCACCGCAGCCTGAAAGCATGCTGTAATTTCTCTTTGGCCTCGAGCTGTGGTTAGCAAGATTGCGTCTGGAGAACCATGACCTTGCAGAGTTTAGCTCTAGTGCTAATCCACCACACCTGATCCAGCTAATTATCCTCTTCAAAGGTGCTTGATTAGCTGGAGTGGGTGTGTTGGAATTGAAGTTAGAGAGGAAACCTGCCGGAAGGTGACCACTGGTCTGCAGGCACAAACAGCAATCTGCACCCAGGAGACAGAATATCTGAGAACAGGAAGCCCAGCCTTCTCCTGGCCTGATTCTAGTCTATAGGGTAATGTTTACACATCTTTGTGATGGTTTTATTAAAGTGTTAGACCTCAGTTTCCAGGTGCAAATATCACCTGGACAAACTGAATCCCCCTTTCCCCTTTTTGTAAAGGCCTGTCATTTTCTTCTAGAGGATTTAGTAACTACAAAGATTTGGTGTGGCAGAATTTGTGTGTGCAACCCAGCAGAATGGTGTTCTTCAAACTCCTCAAAGAAATGTTACAGAATCTTGATAAGCTCATGAAGAACACATAGCGTTATGGCCAGCAGTGCTGGTGTGTTCTAAAACTAGCACCAAGCACTTGGTATGGCAACATTTGATAAGCGCACATATCAATATTACCTGAATTAACACCAGCAACTTTTATTGGTCTCTAGTCATACACAAACTTAATTCATCACAACGGATTTTTGGTATTTATGAACATGAAAAAAAGCACTCGGTTCCACTTTTGTAAAAATACAAATATTCAAGGATGAAGAATGGTCATTTAAACAAAGACACCAACAGAAAATGTCTACCTGCTGAGATCCGGGACCTATTGGTGGTAATGTCCGATGCAGAAATCATCAGATAAATTCAAGCAACAGCAAGAGACTCAGTTGTTTATGACCAAATTACGGAGTGCAGTTGTCTCAGATTTCATATTGCATGTTTGTGTTTACGTGTACTGGTGTGCAAGTTTACGTGCTTTATGGTCAGTGTCCCAAGTTTGTAAATGTTGCCCATTTCTCAAATATGCCAGGGCCAACACATCCATAAAAGGGATCTTGGGAGTTGCTCAGGGCGGGACCTAAGGAAGGGTGGCAAATAGGGCGACCAAAACTTTGGTTTGCAAAGGTTTTATTAGCTCAAGACACAGGT
>JBBPCZ010035898.1:0-13560 GCA_037974445.1 Brycinus macrolepidotus
ATTAATCAAGATTAATTAATTACAAAGCCTCTAATTAATTAGATTAATTTTTTTAATCGAGTCCCACCCTTAATATATATACACATAGAGAGAGAGAGAGAGATACATAGATACATAGATATATGGGTTGCACCAGATTTAATAATATATAATATATATAAGATTTAATATTTTATTATTCCAGGAACCTGGTATCAGTACAGAATGTAAACGAAATGTAATTTGGTCTGTTAGTAACTACTAAATAATGTTATAAATAATTAACATCTGAGGGTTAACAGCACCGCACTACTTTTCATTCACTGTCGTCATGGTTACACAGTTGTTCAAGTCTAAGATTGTGAAATTAATGCAAATAATTTTATTATAATCCTCTCAATTCTTCAATTTACACGTATTATTTTTGTATAAACTATAATTTATTCCAGCATCAATTTTATTCTAAACGAACCTTAGAATACGGTACTGTGCAAAAGTACGAGGCACCTGAGAATTATATTTAAAAGCTGCTTATCTCTCAGAAAACTTGGTGTCTGGGCTTAACCGCTGCCAGAGCTCCCCTTGTGGAAGCCTGTTGTTGTCCTGTAGCTCCATGAGATGCCTTGTTGTGCTTGATAAGTCCCTTTTAAGGTTAAATCAGAAGCTGCTGATGGACCTTCACATGTCCCTACAATGGCTAAAGGCCCTGAGAAGAAATCTGGACTCAAACCTGTGATCTTCAGGCCAGCGCAGAAACACCAACACCTGTTTACACAGAAAACTGATCTGGTTGCTTTTCACTGTTTGCACAGAAAACTGATCTGGTTGCTTTTCACTGTTTACACACAAAACCGCTCTGGATCCTTTTCATTGTTTACACTCAATACTGAGTCCTTATCACTGCTTTCAGGTCCTTTTGTGTCCATTCTGAACAGAAAGACCCTCACTGCCCACATAAACACCTTTACACTCTTCACACATGGGGGGCTAAAACTTTTGCACATTTCAACTATTTCAACCAGTAAAATGTGTTACAACAACACTGTTAACTTTATACACTACTTCAGAGATTATTACCTTTTACTGGTGGCATCAGACAGGGATAAGAAGAACACCATCCCTCCCAGCAGACACAGTGCGGACCCCGCCCAGCCGATAAACAGCGCCGCACCCAACTCGTACCTGAGAGGAAACACAACGTCTCCGGTCACGACTCTTCAGTCTGCTTCATTTTACAGGACATGCAGATCAGCATCACCAGGAATTTTGTTGGTTTCATTGTTCTCAGTCATTTCATAATCGATCACCTGGTCATTAAAAGAGAACGGCCTGGTGCTCATAACATATAGCACTAATTTGTTAATGACAGTTTTAAAAAGTTTGTCAACTTAATTGAAAATATTTAAAAAATATTGAAAAAAAAAATTAATCTATGCTTTAAAACCTCATCTCAAATCATAACCATGCCTAGTAAAGGATGAGAGGTAGGACCACCCTACCCACCCAGAGAGAGAGAGGCCAGTTATACTGAGTGATGGGGAGAGGGAGGACCACCCTACCCACCCAGAGAGAGAGAGGAGAGTTATACTGAGTGATGGGGGAGAGGGAGGACCACCCTACCCACCCAGAGAGAGAGGACAGTTATACTGAGTGATGGGGGAGAGGGAGGACCACCCTACCCACCAGCTGTGGCACCAATGGGGATCAAACTGCAGCTCCCAGTAGAATCCCACCCAGCCACAGTTAGAGCATGCAAACTCACAGCAAGTGTCCTGGCTGCCCCAGCTGGGAATCAAACCCAGGACCTTCTAACTGAGAGGTGATAGACCTACCCACTGAGCTCCTAAGTAATGACTTAAGAGTTAAGTTGACTTAAAATTTTGAATTCATTGAACTACTAATTTAAATAGCCTGAAACAAATTATTTTTCCATTAAATACTTCTAGAGGTCCAACCGAAGTTCATTTTTTAAAGTATACTAACTTTTTAAGGTTGAAATGTTGTATTATTTTAATGGTCATAAACTTACTTCTGTGCCATAAACATGGGGTCAAAAAACTCAGATGTGATCCTGTGGGCGTACAGGGAGCAGGCAGTCAAAGAGCACAAACCTGGAACAACAGGAGATTGAGGGTTTTGAGTCGTAATCGTTCAGTCTAGCCTAAAAAACATATTTATGCGAACATCTAGATTTGGGAGAAAAGGTACTGACCGCTGATGAAGAACTGTAATCCAGCAAAGCATGCGATCCTGGCTTTGACTTGATCACTTCCTCCAATTTTGGTGCATTTCATTCCCACCAGGGCGCAGGATGTTGCAAAGAAACCGAGACAGACAGCTGAGATCATCAGGCCTCGGCACACCTGGATATAACCTGGATTTTACACAAAAACAAGCTTCTTCATTTTAATGTGTTTAGTCTTTGCTTTCAGCAATCACACCATTTACAGATATCCATCTGTCAGCTCGCAGCAGTTTACCCTCGATGAAGTTATAAACGATGTTTAGGGGCTGCTTTTTGAATCACGGCAGCCAATCAGTACAGAGATCATTTGCATATGAGGCTTAAAGGCACAATAACAAAATACACAGTCTCTGTAATTCTAACAGATAAAGAGAGGATGGAAAACAATGTAAAACTCGTTTTGGTGTCATAAGTGCAAGAAATATGTAGAATATGGGCCCTTGAACATAGATTGTTCATAATGGTCCATTCTTTTTGAACTGAAATGATTCAACTTTCTCAGTCACTGCCAGTGTGACCAGATGTGCAAAAATGAATTACGTCAGTTTAAACACTTAAAGGCTCATAAAACACCACTTCAGTCTGTTCGTCTAGAAGACGTCAGTTCAGTTGTGGTCTGCGACATTTGGTTACTGAACCTCTTCGATGTATATTACAACTTTAAATGGTATTTTTTACATACAACCAAGTTTAAAACTAACTGAGGACACTTAAGAGGTGCCAAAACATCAAAATTCCCCTTTAAAAGTCTTGTAACATTTTTAGCGTTCATAAGGCTACATGACGCTAAGGCTACAAGTCTTTTATGACAATTTACGTAAATCTACATTAGCATTTTTATAAAGGTTTATTCCAACAAGGATCGCTTGTCAGACTACTCTCCTCAGACTCACCCCAGAGTGGACGCTTGTTTGAATAAGTCTTTACAAAGTGCAAAGTGTCCGTTTGTCATACGTGAACACACCACAGCACACAGTGTGAACAGCCTGAAATTGTTCTCTGTATTTAACCCATTTAACCCATTTAACCCATTCACCAAGTGAAGCAGGGGGCAGCCAGGAACACAGCGCCCGGGGAGCAGTGTGTGGGGACGGTACCTTGCTCAAGGGTACCTCAGTGGTGCCACTGGCAGTCCTGGGATTCAAACCCACAACCTTCCAATCACAGGGGCAACTCCCTAACCACCAGGCCACCAGCTGCCCCATTTAAGTCTATGTAAGCTGTCTATGTAAGTTAATGTCAGTTGTCATAAAAGGCTTATGTAGATGTCTTATGTTACCAAAAGTCTACTCTGTTAGTTCTTGCAATCAACTGATTTTAATGACAAAGGTCCATGCCAGATTTTACTCATCTTTTCTGTGGAAGAAAGTCATTTGAAGGATGATTGTGATGGCTAGATGTCCTCCAGCAGGTCTTGTAGGGTGTTCCAGATATTCAGTAGTCAGTACCTACCAAGAGTGGTCCAACAAAATATAGCCAGAGAACCGGTGACAGGGTCAGGGACGCCCAAGGCTCACTGATTTACATGGGGAGTGAAGGTTAGCCCATCTGATCCCACAGAAGAGCTGCTGTAGCATAATCTGCTGAAAAAGTTCATGCTACTCTGATAGAAAGGGGTCAGAACGCACAGTGCAGCGCCCCCTGCTGTATGGGGCTGCAGACCTTTCAGAGTGCCCATGCTGACCCCTGTCCACCACTGAAAATGCCTAAAATGGGCATCAGAACTGGACCATGGAGCAATGGAAGAAGGTGGCCTGGTCTGATGGATCACATTTTCGTCAACATCATGTGGACGACCGAGTGCCTGTGTGGCACTTACCATGTCACCAGGATGCATGATGGGAAGAAAGCAGTGTGATACTCTGGGCGATGTTCTGCTGGGAAACCTTGGGTCCTGCTCTCATGTGGATGTTCTCACGGACCACCTACCTAAACATCGCTGCAGACCATGTTTACCCAGTTCATGGTGTTCCCTCATGCCTCTTTCAGCAGGATAATGTGAACTGCCACACTGCAAGCATTGTTCAGGAACATTTGAGGAACATCACAAAGACTTCAAGGTATTGACTCAGCCTCCAGATTCTCCAGATCTCAATTCGATCCAGCTTCTGTGGGATGTGCTAGGCAAACTAGTCTGATCCATGGAGGCCCCACCTCACAGCTTATAGGACTTATAGGATCTGCTGCTGGTGCAGATATGATAGCTCACCCTCAGAGGTCTTGTGGAGCCCATGCCTTGATGAATCAGAGCTGTTTTGGTGCCACAAGGGGGATCCACACAATTTTAGGCTCGTGGTTTTAATATTATGGCTGATCCTGTGTATGTAAAGTAATGAATGAAATTTAATACTGAATGACATGCCTAAGTGGTCAGATTGCATTACGAGAGGTGATTTACAGGCAAATAAAAGCTTGGTAGTTAACAATTTCAAACAAATTTGTGCAAAATAGCCTGGAGCTCATGGAAAAATAGCATTTGTGTGCTGAGAAATGCTGTTGAACATTAATAGAGGGTGAAAGAATTGTTCCTTAACCGGGCTGTTAAATTATGCTGATCTATCAGGCAGCATGGAGAAGTTCTCAGAGGTTCTGGGAATTAGAGGGAATCGAGGAAGTGGAAAAGTGGCAAAGCTAATGACCCAAAACTGAATGCAGAAGAAGTGATAGGATATTCACGGTTAACTGCAGGAGCTCCAAAGCCAAGCTTTAATTAAAAATGTGTTAAAAAACACGTGTCGAGAACTTCTGAAGTTTTTGCTCTTCAGCTTTATACTAAACAGTTTAATTGTCAGTTTCTGAAGCACTGACTTTGCCCAGTTATATTTCTCTCTCTCACACACACAAACACACACATACTGAAAAAAAGTGATGCACAGAGTTTACCTCCATTTACCATATAAAATATATCACATCAACGCATTGTATTCAAGTGGAAACCCTAAACTGAGTAAATTCAGTGCATCGCTTTTCTCAGTGGGCTTCCACAGGAGAGAAAGAGCTGTCTGACCGTCCAGAGCGAGCATGGAGGGGAAGTCTTTGCAGTTGGATACTCCAGTAGAGTCGGTCACACAAGTCTTCCAGAGGTTGGACCAGTAGGTGGCTGTGGTAATGACTGTGCCGTCAATTGAAGACACTTTCCAGTAGTCTGTTGGTAAGGTGGAGGACACCAGCACCCAGCCCGCCGTGGCCACAACAAAGGCCGTTATCTCTGTTACCATGTTGCCCATTGCACCTCTAAGCCCTGTTTTCCCAAAATCTAAATCTGAAAAGAGCTTCACAGGGTTCCTCAAGGTTCCTCAGGGGTAGCCCAGGTTGGAGCTGCTGGTTAATATGTCCTGCGGCAGCTGATAATCTGTGGGGAGGGTTTAGCCACAGTCGACACAATCTTCCAACAAATGCCCACTCCTGCCCCCTTATGACAATGTTTCCATGGTGTCTGGAGACAGCTGACCATACCTTGGAGAAGGGTGTGTAGGGAGGGCAGAGTACTGGGACATTTTTTGAATAACCAATTCCATGGAATTGTTTGGAAGCTAAAAATAGCACTTTTACATCATTTTTATGAGCAATTGGGGTGAAAAAGTTGAACATTCTTGAATGGGCAAACTGCCCACCTGTTAGGGCTGAAAATAGCAAGAAAAATTGCAAGTCGTTCATTAACAGTTCATGACAGTTTTTAAAATCAGAGCTGGAGGGAACTGGAAAAAGGGCTTGTTTATAATAATAATAATAATAATAATAATAATAATAATAATAATAACTCTCTAAAGTGATGTTTTGCTGTATTATTTACAAGTCATGACCATGAATTGCATTCTTACACTGAAAAAATGTATTAAGTAAAGAGACCCCTAACAGTCACACGTGAACACACCACAGCACACAGTGTGAACTTCTTTCTCTGCATTTAACCCATTCACCAAGTGAAGCCGGGGGCTGCCACCAACTGGGGTGTCTGGGGATGGAACCTTGTTCAAGGGTACCTCAGTGGTGCCACTAGAAGTCATGGGATTCAAACCCACAACCTTCTGATGGCAGGGGCAACTCCCTAACCACTAGGCCACCAGCTCTTAAAGTTAATTTAAAAGTTATTCAACTTCAGATATTATGTAAAACTCATTTTTTATGTTATTACAAGGTATTCTAATTAATAATAAAAGTTGTTCTAACTTAAATTAATTTTATGGCCAAACTATTTTTTAATAAGAAAAAGATTTTACATTTAATTTCATGCTGCTTGCGAGATCTGTGTTTGTTTAGATGCTCGAGTAAACCAAAAGTTATTATTTGTCGTTGTTGGAAACCTACCGAGAAACAACAAAATGTGGGAACAGGTTCAGATTGATGGGGGCTTAGAGGCAAGCCTTAAAGTTCGATGCATTTTCAGAGTATCTGCTGATGTCACTGCATGTCCTCCGAGCATGTAAAGCTTTTTTCTGATGGTGGGCAAAACTGTCCCACCTCCTGCCCACTGTGTCTTTTTCAAAGATGCTATCTTCTCTTTAAGAACTGCAAAAGACATGAAGCTTGTTCAAGTAAAAGTCACTTACTTCACTTACTTAAGAACATCAGCTGTGGTGGTCTTCACGGCATAGCACCCTCGAGGTTAGTGGGACCACCTGCTGGTCATAATTGGTTGGGTGAATAAATGAAGAAACTGAGCTTGTTTTTGATTTTAAATGGAAGAGATTCTATAACAGCTACTCTGCACTCCTTGAAGCATCCGCAAACTCTATTACAGTAGAAAAAAGAAAAGTCAGGTGAGAAGGAGGTGGTGCTGTCGGTTCTGAGATCTTCAGCCACAGCAGGAACTCTAGATAAAGTGGAGATCAGACTAATGTTAGCGTTCCTTCTGAAGACCCAGAACTTTGGTCAGAAATGCTGCCTGACCAACACGTAGAACATAATCGAGGCTTTTGCTGCGGCAGAACCAGGAGGGCTCAGTTCTGAAGCTCTACAGGCTAGATGCTGTGTTTCAGATCAAAACCAAACATCTTTGATCAGGGCCTCCAGACGTGCCTCTGCTCACCACATCCATCCCTGAACATCAGAACAGACACGACACAGAAGATGTTATATCTGGGATCACACAATATACAAACTGCACGACAAGAGCCCTGAATATCAGGTTTATGAGTGTTGAAAGCTGGGAGAGAACAAAAATGGCTTTTGTTCACTATTTCAACCTGTTTTGAGGTAGTTTGGCCCCAGTCATGGATAAAATGTGGGTAAACTTTACTCTAACCAGTCAACCCTCTCCTTTAACACCTCTTTTTCAGCCAACATGTTTTTACTCCATGTTAAGGTTTTTTTTTACATTCACCCTTTCAACCAAAACTTTTTGCACCCCCCTCTTCCTGTCAAAAGTTTTCGCACCCACCCTCTTGGACTTTACTCTCAGCAGTCACAAGGCTCATGTTAAATGTGCCTCCCACAGCTTCTCTTTCCCATCAAAACCTTGCTTTCTGTTCCAGACTCACTGTCTGAGCAACCAAACGGGCGAATCATTCTTCCTCCATCTCATCTCCAGACCAAAACTCATGGAACTGGTGTGTAAGTGAGAGAAGTCCAGAGTTTTGGGGACAGAAGATGATAAAACCAAGTAGTAAAAGCAACTTTTTCCTCCTAACAAGATTCTGTTTGAACGTTGAGGAGTTTCTTCCAGGTGTGAAACTGCAGCTGGATTTCACTTTTAAAAAGAGACAGAACTGACCATGAGCTCTTTAGGTCTAAGGGCGTGCATATCATTAACACAAAGCTCCATTCCTGAAGGTTAGTCATTCAAAGTCATTCATTACCTCTGTGACATCAACAGAAAATGCCATATTATCCAGCCAGCCACATCTCTGAGTTCTGAGAAGACTGCATAATTTCCATGAAGATGTGACAAAGCAGCCTTAGATTTGAGGTAATGGAGTTTCTGGATGGCCAAAACGGCACTGCTCAAAATTAGCTACACAAATGTAGAATGTGGACAAGTCAAATTTACTCAACTCCACCAACCTTCAGTCTGTCAGTTTACAACCAGATAGAAACTGCACAGAACTGTTCAATATTTCTGAGCATGTTATTTTCTGAAGCACCAGCCACAACTCTCCACTAGGCCTCAACAACAAGAACAAGAACAACAACAACAACAATAATAATACTTTTATTGAGGTAGCTCATTTTATAGCCCCAAAGTTGGTTTACAAAGTAAAAAAAAAGAAAACATTTCAAAGACTTAAACATACAATATGACACCTGTATGTGTTTTATAATAATTCTGAATTGTAAAACAACAGCAGGATATAAAATAAAAACAAAATACTATAATAACACCTTAATATGGTAACACTATTTGAACTGCACAACACTGACATAACCATGTCTTAAACATGTCATAAACATGTCATAAACATGCCATGGCAGATGTTATATGTTGTCATAAGCTGTCATCACAGGTTATGTCCATTAACATCACAGTGTCACGTTACCCTTAACTGACATGACAAGGGCAATAATGTTTTCACGTGACATACGCCGACATAAGCAGCCAGCACAGCGATCACCTTATAAAAAGAAAACTACATTTATCCCTGATGTCTTAGTTCGTTAACTTTTCATTTCTATTTGTGAAATACAATGAATGTACATATTCTGAATAAACTGTGCCATTAAATAATACGTATGCGGAGGAAACATCAGATTAGTATTGTTTTTTCCTTAAGAATAATGTCCTGAGCTGTAGAAGCTGTTTGTGCATATTCATTTTAACTAATTACTCTGAAAACTGAAATACATTTATTAAATAAATGTATTTAATAAAGGAAGAAATGTATGTAATAAAAGGAGACGAGAGTGGTTAATTTTACTCTTTGGTCAAAACAACCCAGTGATGACACAGTAACCCAGTTGGACAGGTAAAAGATTATACACTGGATTAGCCATTGGATTAAAGTAACCCAGCTGTGGAGTGCTGCTGTACTGACACTTTGTTTGGTTACATATCAGTTAATATTTAACCACGTTGGTAAGGAGGATCAGTCAGTCAGTCCATGGTTTGTGAATTGGGAGGGAGGAGACTTCTGGTCCACAGCTGGAGTTATTCTATCTGCACTCTGTGGCTCATAGGTAGTAAACAACACTGCACCTCATACCGCTGGACATAAATAACTCTGCACCTCATAGAGCAGGTAGAAAATAACCATGTGCTTCAGAGCACAGAAAGTAAGCAACCCAGTGCATCATAGAACAGGGAGTAAACAACCCTGTGCCTCCTAGTATGGGTAGTAAATAACCCTGTGCTTCATAGTGCGGGTAATAAATAACTCTGTGTTTCATAATGCAAGTAGTAAAGAACCCTGTGTTTTATAGTGCACATAATTAACAATCATGTGTCTAAGTAAAGGTAGCAAATGACCCTGTAACTGATAGCCCAAGTAGTAAATAACCCTGTGACTCGTAGTGCAGGCAGTAAATACCTCAGTGACTCATAGAGTCAGTAGTGAATGACCCAGTGATTCATAGTGCGGGTAATAAACAACTCTGTGACTTATAGTGCGAGTAGTAAATAATCCTGTATCTCATGGTACAGGCAGTAAATAACCCTGTATTTGTGGCACAGGTGGTAGTAAAGAACCTTATGCCTCATGGTAAAGGTAGTAAATATGTCTGTGACTCATAAAGTAAAATACTCTATGCCTCACAGAGCGGGTGGTAAATACCTCTATACCTCATAGAGCGGGTGGTAAATACCTCTATACCTCATAGAGCGGGTAATAAATACCTCTATACCTCATAGAGCGGGTAATAAATAATTCTATACCTCATAGAGCGGGTAGTAAATAATTCTATACCTCATAGAGCGGGTAGTAAATAATTCTATACCTCATAGAGCGGGTAGTAAATAATTCTACACCTCATAGAGCAGGTAGTAAATAATTCTATACCTCATAGAGCAGGTAATAAATAATTCTATACCTCATAGAGCGGGTAATAAATAACTCTATACCCCATAGAGTGGGTAGTAAATAATTCCACACCTCATAGAGCAGGTAGTAAATAATTCTATACTTCATAGAACGGGTAATAAATAATTCTATACCTCATAGAGCGGGTAGTAAATAACTTACATTATCATTTACTCGTATTTACTCAACAATTCACTGGTTCCTGCTGAAAATTACCATAAGCTTCAGTACCGGCAGTTGTGATGTGGATTCTGGCTTTTTTATGCATAAACCAATCAATGACACAAGGTTATTCATGTATGAAGGTTCATCTGTGCGGCTGTGGCCTTTATAGGCTCATGCGCTGTTGGAGTTTGGTACGTTATGCATTCAGTGCCAGCATATCCCGAATTATTTCCTCGTCTTACCTGCAATTCTTTGCTTTAGCATACCTAGCTAACTGCACACACCAAGTTGCCGGTTCAGTACCTCCACCGACCTAAACTCACTGCCCATTTTATCAGAAACGCCCACCATATAGCTGTGCAGTTACAGACTGTAGCCTGCTGCTGCACAATTTATCTGTACTGTTTATCAGTGGAAAGGGTCCACCATAGGACCACCACTGACCAGATGTTAACTGGCCGGTGGATTGTTCTCAGCACAGCAGTGAAACTGACATGGTGGTGTGTGTGTGTATGTGTGTGCGTGTGTGTGTGGCATTGGTATGAGTGCATCAGGCACAGCAGTGTCCCTGGGGTTTATACAAACATCACTGCTTTTTGAAAGTGGTTATCACCCAAAAATGTATCAGCAGTCAGAAACTGAGCCCTGATGAAGGTCTAGAAGATGGTTCACAGTCTCTAACTGCACACCAGCAAGGTGGAGCTCCAGAAGAGGGGTTTTTAGTCATAAGAAAAGGGAAGGCTTTTCTTTTACTTTTTCCCCAGAGCTCCACTTACGATCTTTATGTGGTTTTATGCAAGTCTTATGTTATTATTTACACCTCTTTTACAGGTTAGATTAGTTGATTATATTAGACTATTATTATATCATAATAAATGCTGATTTTGTTACCGTGCCTTTAAGACTGATGTATGTAGAAGATCTCAGTCCTAATTGTACCAAAAACAAAAGCAGCCTAAGCTGAAACATTTCGAACTTTGTTGTGAATGTGAATGTTTCTTGGCAACTTAGTTATATATATATACTTGAGTGCCCATTAATGATCGTGTGACACAGATCAGTAATCAGCATTTCCATACATTTCTATACATTTCCATCCAACAATAAGGGTAGCATGAAGCTTCTTTTATACAGTAGAAGACAATACAGCACTCAAAATTCCCTAAATAGCTCCGATAAATAGAATATCTATTGATCTGCACCTTTATAGAAACGTGCTGTTTCACCAGAGACATAATATGTGAGGGTATTTATTTATCATTGTTTATGATATTTGCTGTGGCACATGAAGATCTTCAGCAATCTGTGAATTATAGATGCTAATGTGTGACCTAGTAATAATGCAGTTATCATTAGTTTACTGCTTTGTGGTGGATAGTCTACAGTTATCCGTCTTACCTTCCAGTTTGAGGATGGTGTGGTGCTGCCTGCAATGCACAGCGCCCATGGCATTTCCAGCACAGTTCATCCAGAGGCCCTGGAACACCCAGGTCGCTGTGATGACCGATGAAGCCCTGCTGGTGGTCTTCCACTCGTTACACACTGTGGCACCGATGGTCGCACCAAATCCCACTAATCCAGCCAGGAGTGCCATAATCTGTCTGCCTGACATTGCTTGAAATGAAATACTGTAGGGGGGAATGTAGCCTAAAGCTCTAAAACGCCAGAGAATAACAAAACATCAGAAGCAAGGAAATTACGAATGAGACATGTGTCACTGAGTGATAATTTACAAGGCGGGACATCGGGTCTGGCTTATTTTTGCAGTACGTAGGAATCGAGCGAGCTGGACCGGAATAAAAGTGTACGGATGGTGAACTGGCAGTTAGTCATTAAAACAGTGGGCCTTCAGTCAGAGACATGACTGTCTTTGCACTGTCACTGTCAAGCAAGATTTGTCAAGTGCAACATTAACGCATCCAACACAAATTAGTAATCCTTCAAATTTTGACATGACATGATGTGGTGCGCTTGGTAATAATTTTCAGAATTAGAGCATCCATACTGGGTGGAGGATGTATTTCCTACTCTGCAGATGGTCTGATTCCAGGGCATGACAGAGTAAGAACTTGAATTTGCTCTCTGGTTGCAGCCCAGTGGTGGATCAGTGCTCCTGTCCAAACTTTGAGAACTTTGAGAACCTGCAGGAACACTCAGGGGAATCGGCTACCTGGTTAAGGTCATGTGGACATGTGTGACCCAGATGTTACTCTGTAGCCAAGAGTTAGTGACTAGAACTTAATTCGGACCTCCATGGATAGCCAGTGTAGGTCAATCAGCAGTGGGTTGACATGCGGCCTTTTGGGTTGGTTAAAGACCAGCCGAGCTGCTGCGTTCTGAACCAGCTGTGAGGGTCTTACCGTTCAAGCTGGAAGACCCACTAGGAGGGCATTGCAGTAATCGAGGCGAGAGATAACCATGGCTTGTACCAAGAGTTGGGTGGCATACAGAGTCAGGTATGGCGAGAACTCAAACTCGTCTGTTTGGGCGATCAACATCTTGTGTGTTTGGAGTGTTGTGATTCCAAAATACACACCGACCAGAAAAATTCTCCCCCTTTAAGGAAGCAGCACTCAAGTATAAGGTAGGCCATGAGAAACCACACTGTGACAGATTTCCATAATTCCATTAAATTCCAAGCTGAAAATAAAAACTGACTCATTATTTTAAAATATTTATAACATTTAAAGTGCATCCAAAGGAATGCTTGCATCTGGCCTTAACTGTAAGTTACGTATCTATAGTATTTATACCTCAGCATTTGTGTATATAGTACAGTGTATTTCATATTGAATTTTTTCTGCAGAGTTTTTATTGGAGTTATTTAGACTTCATATTTTATATTGTTCTTGTCTCTGTGTCTCTGCAGTCGTAACGTAAATAATTTCCTGCGGGATCAATAAAGTTTTCTGATTCTGATTCTGATTCTGATTGTTTCTCACAAGAAGGTGATTTATTTCAGGGGAACCTCAAAACTGCACTGAAGAAAGGTCAGAATGGGAAAACCTCAGAAGAGATTCTGAACCCTCATCCTTGCATAATCAGTCATATCTCATTTATTTTAAGATAAGATAAGATAAGATAAACCTTTATTAGTCCCACAAGGGTGGTAGTAGTCTAGTGGGTAAAACACTTGCCTGTGAACTAATGACTGTAAGACTGTCCCTGTAACTAATGATTGTAAGACTGTCCCTGTAACTAATGACTGTAAGACTGTCC
>JBBPCZ010035918.1:0-13559 GCA_037974445.1 Brycinus macrolepidotus
CCCCCCCCCACACACACTCCCCCCCCTCCTCCACACACACCCCCCCCACTCCCCCGCACTGACACACACGACCTGCCTGCCTTATTCAGACCCAGAGACGAGAAGAGGAGATCTTAATTAGGGCCTGAACATTCTTCATTCAGGGGCATGTTCTTGTTGTTTCTCGGTGCAGGTCTCACGCAGCAGCAGGATGGAGGACCTTCTGCCTGCTCTGCTTTGATCTTCTGCGGGGGGACGTCTCCCGCCACCGCCTGTTCATTGTCCCTTTGATTAGTCCTTTTGTCTTTGCCATATTTGTTTAGCGGCATCTTATTAATGACACTGTTTCTCGGCAATTAAATCAGGCCTTTCCTAGAAGAGCACGATTCCACCGGGCGAGATCAGGAAGGGGAAACATTCATTGATAATCCTTTTACTCATCTAAACCTAATAGCTCGCATGTAATTGATCTAGTCCAGAGGCTCTCGGTGCATCGTCACCAAGAGATGCACGACATTTGGTAAACGTAAAAAAATAAACTCTTCCAGACGAGACATTGGATATATATGAAGATTTCAAGTCATGTCAAGTCAAACTGGTGTTTATTGACATTTTAATAATGAACACAGCACACAATGAAATGAAACAATGTTTCTCTAAGACCACAATGTTCCTCCAGGACCACAGTGTTCCTTCTGAACCACAACGTTGTTCCAGAACTATAATGTTCCTCAAGGACCACAACATTCCTCCAGGTCCACAACATTCCTCCAGGAACACAATGTTCCCTTAGGACCACGATCTTCTCCCAGGACCACAACGTTCCTCCAGGACCACAATGTTCCTCCAGGACTACACAATTTCTCCACGACCACAATGTTCCTCCAGGACTACAACGTTCCTCCAGGAACACAATGTTCCCTTAGGACCACGATCTTCTCCCAGGACCACAATGTTCCTCCAGGACTACACAATTTCTCCACGACCACAATGTTCCTCCAGGACTACAACATTTCTCTTGGACCACAATGTTCCTCCAGAACCACAACATTTCACCAAGACCACAATGTTTCTTTAGGACTACAATGTTCCTCCAGGACCACAGTGTTCCTTCTGAACCACAATGTTCTTCCAGAACTACAACGTTCCTCAAGGACCACAGCATTCCTCCAGGTCCACAACGTTCCTCCAGGAACACAATGTTCCTTTAGGCCCACAATGTTCTCCCAGTACCACAATGTTCCTCCAGGACCACAATGTTCCTCCAGGACCACAATGTTCCTCCAGGACTACAACGTTTCTCTTGGACCACAATGTTCCTCCAGCACCACAACGTTCCTCCAGTAAATGCGAACACTGAGGTAAACAATAAGCAATTGTCCAAGAACATCACCAGCATTAGCAGGACAGAGATTCTGTGGTATATAATAATAAATGAATAGAGGTGTGTTTACATTGGCAGTTGTTTTACGTCATTTCTAAGTCAGTAGGCTATGAGAGTTTAATATTAAACCAAACTCTTCTACCCAACACGAGACTCATCTTTCATTTTTTTTCTCTTTTCCACACCTGTATTAGGGGCGTCCTCTTTCATGATTGGCTTTCTGTTTTGTCAGTAGGGAAAAGTAGCCAATCAGAGCAGAGAAAGGAGGCGGGGCGTGTCCGAAAACGGGTGGGAATAAAAACGAGTGTAAATGACTTTAAGGAGGGGTGGTGGGGGCTGGATTTGTGTCAGGACTTTGACATCCCCCTTGAGAGGCGCCAAAAAAAGATAAAAGAGAAAAGAGCCTCTGAAGCAGGAGAGAAGATACAGTGTAACAGTGTGTGTGTGTGAGTGTGTGTGTGTCCGGTTCTGTTACAGTGTGAGTCCTGTAGAGAGCGGTAGACGGGTTACTGCTGGGGTTCATACCGCGTTACTGTACACGAGGAGAAGGGAGGAGCGAGAGAGGGAGAGAGAGAGAGTGAGTGAGTGTTTCTCTTGATTTTCATGTCCCCCCGTCGCGGCGGCTCGAGCACTTTTCGCGACCGACCCCCCCCTCTCTCCACCCTCCCCCGAGCTGCGTGACCGTGGACGTTTCGCGTGGACTGTTGGTGTGACTCGGTGCGGGCTCTCTCTCTCTCTCTGGTTGTCTGTCTGGGTCTCTCGCCCCGAGTTTCTGGCGCGCTGGAGGCTTCCACGCCTGCCCTGGATACGGCTCTGCACGGACCCCCCGCCCCGGAGGAGCCCCCGAGGACGCGCACGGTGAGTCCCTCCACGCACCTCACACGCACACGCACGCGCACACGCACCCCGCGCGCTGTGACAGATCCGCCGCGGGGCTCGGGTTAGCCCAGCCTGGTGCTAGCGAGCCAGCTAACGAGGCAGCCCCCCTCTCTCTCCCCGGACCCTCCGAGCCCTCCGAGACCACCCCACCGCGCCTCCGGAGCTCAGAGCCGGGTTACCGTCCTGCAGGGCCGGGCAGGCCGCGCCTCTCAGCCCGGGCAGGAGCTCCGGAGGGGCGGCGGGCAGACAGGCCCAGAGTCAGACACACTGTACCAGCAGAGCGCTCGAGCCTCACACACACACACACACACACACACACACACACATGCATTCTGGCTCTTAACACTCATGCAAGGACATTTACCCCTGACACAGATACTAATTTACATGCACTAGTACACACTGACATATATACACACTAATACATATACATAGTGTGATACACACTAACATGCACACAGACATACACACACATGCGTTCTGGCTCCTAACACTCATACAAGGACATTTACACTTGTGTTTACCTGGACACAGATACTAACACATTTACATACTGTAAGATATTTACGTGCACTAATACACACTAATGCATACAGACGCTTAACACAAATACATACATTAATATATATATATACACACACAGTAATACACATTAACATATACATACACTAATACACACTACCACAAACACATACATACATTAATACATATACATACATTAACATACACAAACTGGCACAAATACGCTAACATATACATAAACTAATACACACATACATACACACTACACACAGTAACACATACGTACACTAACCCATATACAAACACTAACACACACTAACACATGCATACATTAATACACACTCACTCGTATACAAAAAATCTAATACACACTAACACGTGCACACTAACACATATACACACATTCACACACACTTAAAAAACGTGTTATGGCTCCTAACGCTCACACAAAGATATTTACACGTGTGTTTACACACACTAACACATTACACACACTAACACATACACACTTATACGTGCAAAAATACACATTAACACATACACATACTACAACATAGATACACTAACACATACACATGAATACATTTACATACAAATTCACACACACACAGACACACAGGGTTCTGTTTACCTGGATGCACACACCAACACATGTATACACACTAACACACACATCCCCACCAACACTCGTTTAACCCATTTAAACACATTTGCACTCTCATTGCCGCTCACAGTAAACCTGAATTCACACCTGCAGCTCTTTTTTAAAGAGATTTTAGTCTGCCACATGCACATAACATTCATTTAAGAACACGTTAGTGTGTTCAGATGTGAACACACACACACACACACAACACACACTCAGAAGAGCTTAGCATGCACCTAGACCTGCTCAGAACAGGAACGGGTACGTTTAGGAACGTTTGAAAAGGAGGGAAAAGCGTTTCTGCCCCGTGCAGCAGGCACTAATCCATAGGGTGGATTAGGCAGGTAACCGAGACGATTCCCCTGCAGCTTAGTGAACACAGCGCACACTTTCAGAACCGTGCTGACTCCTGTAAATATGTCTTGAAATTTGTGCCTCTGAATACAATCAATCAATCAATCAATCAATCAGTGCACAAACCTGTTGAGTTCTTTGCATACAGACACTAGAGAACTTGATGTATATGTATGTAGGTGTATGTATGTATTTGTGTTTATATAGGTATATATATATATATAAATATATATATATATATAAATACATATATATATATATTTTAATATACATGTATTAATATATGTAAATGAGTATATATATATATATATATGTGTGTGTATATGTGCTGTTAAAAATGTATATATATTTTCTGTTGAAAGTAAGCCAGTTCATTCAGACATTGTAGTAATCTTTTGGACCACAGTAGTAGCAGGTATATATGGCAGCTGCAAAATACATGCAAATCATATAGTTTCCAAAAGAACTATTTCCATATTTACACATGCAGCTCCCTCTGTGTTGCGGTCGTGGTCTGGGTTTGTCTCGGGGGAGAACCTGAGTGTGGATATCAGAGATGGGGCTCTGGGTTGCAGCAGTAGCCTGGTTTGACCTGTAATTAGGGTGAAAGTGGGGCTTTAACGGGAAGTGACCTCCCCTGGCCCTTCTCCTGACAGCGTGGCTCGCTCTATATGGGGCAGCGGTGCTGCGCCGCGCGGCGGACATGTGAAAAAGAGTTCAGTTATATAAGCGGAGTGCGGCGGACGGCCCCGGCCCCGTCCTCGCGACCGTGATGTCAGAGGCCTGTGCAGAGCATGGCGGGTAACCTAAGTTGGCTCGCCTGACGTGGGCTGGGCTTTTGTTGCAATGTAAACATGCTTCATTTGTGGCTCGCCTTTTGCATAATGAATGGATTGCCAGCTAAATGTCACTGCATATTTAAATAGCAGCGCCAGCTTTAATGCGTCCGGTGTGTCTGGAGTCCGGGAGAGGCGTCATGCTTTTAATGATGTGCAATATATCGTCTGTTAATCATTATCGCGATAGCGGCCTCTGCGATACAGCTGCAATATGCAAATGAGGCTCTAACCAACCACGGTGTTTCTGACAGGGCGACCAATCACAGCTCCGGGCGAGTTACTGTTGCATGAACGGGCGGGGCTAAACTGTAGTCAGAATAAAGAGATGTATTTATTAACCAGGCTGGTTGCTGCTATTTTTAAGATGTTTTACGTTAGTTTTTTTGTCCTTTAGAAAGATGCTTTTTACCTTTTTTGGCACTTTGAGATTTGCTTTAATTTAAAGTACATTGCAAATGTATTATTGTTATTATTTATTCACATGTGTTGGTTTTGTGACATCATAAAAACTGTGAAATGAAAACAGGCTGTTTTTGTAGCCTATTTTCCATATATGGAAACAATATTTACAGACGTACAAGCCTTTTTAATTCCAGAAAAGTGATGATATGGGCCCTTTAATATCTCCAAAGCATTTCAATCGCAGTTTGTAGCAGTGAAAATTGCTATACTGATGTTTTATCCACATCATGCAGCTCTAATCTTTTGTATTGAAATCATGAATGTAGTTTGTCTTGCATTTTAACGAGGAACACTGAAAGAGAAACTCCTTATCAGGTAATGCTTTGCTCTGTCGCTGCACTTCTTCAGATTCAGGCCGCGATAAAGATCCGCACTTTTCAGAAGACCTACTTTTTTCAGAGTCCTCACCCTGCAGTGTGACCTTTTGTCAACGAAAAAAGACTCTGAAAAATGAGTCTATTGTGAAAAAACCCGTGAACTTTTACAGCCTGTTTACTAGAGTCATGCATGCTTTATCTAGAATCAGTACACCAACACTAATACATCATAAAAGCAGCTATATTCTATATATATATTTTTAGGTGTTGTGCTGTACGTTATCTCGATTTCATCCGTTGCTCACAAATGAAGTGAAGTGGTGACAGAATATTAGTGCTGCTGTCAAGACTTTGTTGTTTTTTGTTGATATAATGAAGTTCAGATTATTCCACCTTATCTGAGGACCCTAAAGCTCTGTTGCAACAGATAAGAATGCGCTAGTGCAGCAGGTACAGCCCTGCCGCCCCCCAGCATGAAGAAGACTGCGGGATAAAGCGTGAAATAATATCAGAATTATCTTTAATGAATCGTCTTTTCAGCTGCAGCCAGTTCGCAGCCGCGCCAGCTCGAGTGGACGGGCTGTTTTCAGGGCCAGCTGGACGGCGTCAGCGTCGGGAGCAGAGGTTAAATAATCTCGTGTTGTTGTTCCGCCCCCGTATAAACACCACTTTTGTTCGGCGGTTAAGTTTACACACAGCGGCGACGGTCGCCAGAGCCTCTTGTTTGAACATAATTGCTGTTTTTAGCACCAGAGATGTGACCTCCCTTTTGATGTGAGACCTGTTACATAATTCATGGCGCGGCTGCGTTACGGGCGGGAGCGGCGACTGAACTTTGAAATAAGTTGCAGCGTTTTTGCGGAGGCCGCTGCAGCTTCGCGGCTGATAAGCTCGGCCGGCGTCCTGCGGAACAGGACGGAATTTATCAGCGACGGCGTTTGATCGCCAGTGAGCGTCAGGCGGCGGCGCCCTGAGCCTGCTGAGATAACACCTCGCACACAGACGCGTGCTCGTCAGGCGGTTTAGCTTTTCAGAGTTTCTTCACAGGAGAAAGGGGGGATTTGCCGTTGCACCGGTGGTGAAAATACACTTTATTTACAAGCTCTTTCTTTTCTGCTCTGGCCTCCGTTGGGCGGTTGCTACGGCGCGGCTGCGGTTACCATGCTGACGAGAGCCAGTGGACGCCTTGAGCTGTGATCTGGCCTGTTGAGATAGTCTAACCCCCCCCCCCCCCCCACCCTTCCGAATGACCACACACACATATCTAGAGTGGAGAGCACTAGCCATGCTCGGGAATATAATAACACACAAGCCAGGCTTTACTGGGGCAGAGGCTGTTTAATAGAGCCACACTTCACACTTATTAAGGGCTCTAAAACTCAGGCCAGGCTCGATGGTTTCTTCCCCGTCGCTCTCGCTGGCTCCCAGTTTGCTGGCTGGCTCCTCCGCCATTGTGAGGCTCTGTGGTTAACAAGTGGGAACTAGACATTCTCGGGGGCTCGCGCGTCTCCATGACGAGTGAAATGTGTCCAAGTGTTTAGAGAAATGAAAATAAAAGGTGTTTGGTGTTTTGTGAGCCGCTGTTCTTTCCTCCTGCGTGATTTAGGCGTGATTTGGGTGTGATTTAGGCGTGATCCTGTGTAATTTAGACTATGAATGTTGTGTTTGACTCTTATTTATTTATTTATTTATTTTGCTGTAACATTTTGCATTCGGAGGGTTTAAGGTTTCAAAGTAAAGGATCACATGTTTCTGAGTAACGACCCCAGAGGGGCTGCACTGTATATCATCTGCTAATCGTTATCATGAAGGCTGTAATATGCAAATGAACCTCTGACCAATCACAGTGTTTCTGACAGGGTGACCAATCACAGCTCCCGGTGAGTTACTGGGTGTTCTGATGAATTGAGGCCTTCATGTAATACAACAAAAGTCTTAATTATTTTAATCTTTAACCCCTGACTGGCTGAGATGTTTTTAAAGGGCCCGTATTCTACATTTTCCTTCTGGTTTATTTTTCCAGGACATTTGTGTGGGTGTAATTCATAATTCATCATAACTCATTCTTCCACAATCTTCCAGCCTCTGTTTATCCCTTAGAATTAAACAGGCCGTTTCTGTTACTGTGCCTTTACGACTGATAGATGTAAATGATCTAATTTCTGATTGGCTGCCCTGTGTTGGCAGTTCTAAGGAGAGTTTCATTCCCCTTGTTGCTGCAATGTGTGGGCATGAATGGGTGGGGCTAAACTGCTGTAGGCTGAAAAAGGAAATATATGTAAATGTGCTGGTTTGTGACATCACAAAAACTATGGTTTGACAACAGCTGTTTTTCTAGCTTACTTTCCATATAAGGACTGTATGAATAGGGGAGTGAACATATCTAGCAGCCTTTTTAATTCCTGAAAAGTGATGATATGGGCTCTTTAATGTACTGAAAGGCATCGCGGTCGTAACATATAGCCGTAAAATTGCAGTACTGATATTTTGTCTGTATCGTGCAGCTCCAGATGGATGATTGAATGAATGGATCTCCCAGTGGACGATATCATTTCGCCGGTCTTTTTTTGACTCAGGTAACTGATTCGTGGCACTAATAGTTTTCCAGACACTCGGATACATTTCCACCGTTCAGAATATTTTCTTTAGTAGTAGCGTCTGTGGATGGTGTGCGCTGAAATGGACGATGAGAGATCTGGCTGAAAACCAAAAGCCTCGGTGGTAATGGAGACGTCGGTTTTCCCGGTGCGGGCAGAAATAATGAGCTGTGGAAGGAAAGTTCTGGGGGGTGACCGGTGTTCGGGGGGGGCAGCGAGGGGTTAACGCTCTCTCTCTCGGCGAATCCATCTTTTAGCTGCTTCTCTCAGCAAACCTTTATGTCTACTCGTCTCTCAGCCGAAGCTATATTTAGGGAAATGGTGCACTGGCGCTGCTGCGCTGGAGGAGGTGGTCTTGGCATGACCTTGCTGGAAAGCTTCGGGGCATTGGAGGAGCCCTGAATCCGCTTTCGATCTGAAATGGGTCACTTGGGTCACTTTTTGAGTGAACGTTCGTGCGATGAGGATTCAGATGGACTCACTCCAGGAGAGTCTGGTAGATCTGACCATGTCTTCATCATCTTCTGTCTGTTTAGGCCGCTGTTGAGGCCAGGGGCCCAGAGCTCGTATATACACACACACTGCTGCTGCAGTCGTGCCTTAATTAGCTCCGTGCTGTTTCGTAAGAGATGTTTCCTCTCATCGAGGCTGGAAGTTGCGACTGTGTGTGTGTGTGTGTGTGTGTGTGTGTGTGTGTGTCAGCGTGTTGAGTGGGCGGGTGTATGTGTGTGTAATCAGACGGCACAATCAGAGGATTAAACCCCGGCATTGTGGTTTTTAATTCCCGCCAAAGCTTCCACTGTAACCCACAATGACTGCTGCTACTTATTCCATATTAATTCACACCAGGAGTTTTCTTGTTTTTCTTTTTTTCGTTTGTTTGTTTTTCTGCTGCGTAATGTATCTGGGCTTGCTGTTGAGGCTAGAAAGTCATCATGGTTCCTGCAAAACGTATGGATGGATATGTTTTATGCAAATATGTTTATTAGTTCTGGATATGCACAATGCAGACCAAATATCAGTGGTTCAGTTGTTTCTGCTACATGTTGCGATTGCAGTGACTTAAGACTCAAGATATTAAAGGGCCCATATCGTCACTTTTCGCCAACACCTTTAACGGTTAAAGATCAGCCAAAATAATCAGCCAAGACTTTTGTTGGATTACATGAAGACCTCGATTCATCAGAACACCCAGTAACTCACCTGGAGCTGTGATTGGTCACCCTGTCAGAAACACTGTGATTGGTTAGAGTTCTCATTTGCATATGTAGCCTTATAATATCAGAATTGCAGAGACCGATATTGCGATAACAATTAACAGATGATATATTGTGCAGCCCTAATGTTATGTATATGTGTGTGTGTGTGTGTGTGTGTGTGTGTGTATATAAGCTACAACATGTGTATATAGGCTAGACCTTTCAGTGGAAGATCAAACGACCTAAACCAGCACTGATTGCCTGAGCGATTTGGGTGCAATGTCCAGTTTTGATTTTTCTCGGCAGTATTGTGACAGTAATTGTGTGTCGTTTTCACACCTGAAAGTCTAAACCGAGCTTCGTGATTTTGTGAGGCAGTTCGTAAGCTCATTGATTTTTGGATAAAATTTTCATACTTGTCAGAACAGCAGTGCTGATAATGCGTGCTGTTCTAAAAATCTCAGCTCTTTGGCTTTTTGTGTAAGAATTGCACCCAAACTGCGGTCTCTATATACAACAATAATTGATCTTTCAGGCCTACAAGAAACTATTGTGACTTTAATTGCTAATTTATCGCACTCTTAACCACCGAAAAGAGTGACTAGAGCAAACAGGCCAGGTCCGAGGGAGAAAAATCCAGATGAAGCACTTGATTCGACCGCAATTTAAACTGCGGCCCCGCTCCGACTCTTCTTGAGCGACTCCTGGACTCGGTGCCAGAGCTGTCAGCAGCTGTTAAAATGAATCACACAAACAGCCAGGAAAGGCCTGGACGGGCCTGTGGAGAGATGGGAGCCTGGAGATCCCATCCCACAATGAGCACTGAGAGAGATCACAGGTCTGAGGGACCCGCATTCAAGGAACAGGAACCTCTCTAACAATACTCCCGCCTGAGTTGGTGCCCCTGCCCCGGATTCCGCCGAATTTACCTCCATTTGGCATCCTGTCCAGATTGTGATCTGGCCCCTGGCGCACCTGTCGGCCCGCTGGTGGCAAAACACGATCCAGGAATGATCCTCAGTGACTCACCGGCCACAGACAGACCCCCAGAAACTGATCTGGGATCAGCTCTCCATGGGCCTCGTCCGGATCCGGATCAGCGCTCCCATCCTCAGCGTCTTAGTTTAGGACCGGAATGAACCTTAGAACATTAAAATGCTTTGAAATTGATAGTTAAGACTAAGCACTACATTTCTACTCTCATGCAATTAAAAATAATTATGCTTCAGTTTAAAGAGTTGACAGAACCTGCAGGATAGACTTTTAAACCTAAATTAATAGTAAATTAGTCTAATTTAATATATGATATAATGTAATATAACAGAATAAAGTGTATTATATTATATTATGCGGTTTTATAGTCTAGCCCATTATATTATATTATATTATATTATATTATTACATTGTATTATGTTATAGTTAAGTATTGTAAATGGTCATAGTTTAGTCCAGTATGTTTTATTAGTATATTGTAGTATAGTGTATTGTAATACTTTAGTAAAGTGTAGTGTAGTCCACTATAGCACAGTATAGTTCATTATATTGTATTACCTTGTATTGTATGATAGTATATTAGATTATTACAGTATAGAATATGAAGTGATTTAGTTTTGGTTGATGACTGGACGGGCGTGTTGGGGCTCAGAGCTCGTGTTGGAGTTCTCCGGTTTGTGGAGAGCTTGGAGAAATCTGATCCTGCAGGCTGGAGAGGCAGCATTAGCCAGGGTGCTTCTTAAAGAGTGACCCATCCATTAGGAGACACACACACACACACACACACACACATGTATGCAGTATGGCTGGGCCCGCTGGCCCCTCTTTAGGAGCCCCTTTGGGTCGCATTAGTGTCCGCTGTGGACACGTTCCTGTCAGCGTGCTTGTTATATTGATTAATATTGACATTCCCGGCTCGGATTATTGTGGATGTGTTGAGTGGATCTGAGCCTGATTTCTATCATCTACCCTCAAGCCATCGCTGGGCTGATACTGATCGATAATCATCACTATTTTCCTTCAAATAAGTATAACAGATGTTCGATCAATGTAATGGGGTCGTTAACTCTTTCCAGCCTGTTCAGTTAAATTTCAGCAAAACTTTAGTTCTCGCTTTATTCTCGCTTTACTGTCAGTTTAGTCTCACTTTATTCTCGCTCTACTGTCAGTTTAGTCTCACATTATTCTCGCTTTACTGTCAGTTTCGTCTCACTTTATTCTTGCTTTACTGTCAGTTTCGTCTCACTTTATTCTCGCTTTACTGTCAGTTTAGTCTCACTTCATTCTCGCGTTACTGTCAGTTTCGTCTCACTTTATTCTCGCTCTACTGTCAGTTTAGTCTCACTTTATTCTCGCTTTACTGTCAGTTTCGTCTCACTTTATTCTCGCTTTACTGTCAGTTTCGTCTCACTTTATTCTTGCTTTACTGTCAGTTTCGTCTTACTTTTTTCTCGCTTTACTGTCAGTTTCGTCTCACTTCATTCTCGTGTTACTGTCAGTTTAGTCTCACTTTATTCTCGCTCTACTGTCAGTTTAGTCTCACTTTTCTCGCTTTACTGTCAGTTTAGTCTCACTTTATTCTCGCTTTACTGTCAGTTTCGTCTCACTTTATTCTCGCTTTACTGTAAGTTTCGTCTCACTTTATTCTCGCTTTACTGTCAGTTTCGTCTCACTTTAGCATCACGTTATTCTCACTTCAGTCTCACTTGGAGTAAAACTTTATTCTCACTCTAACCTTAGTTTAGTCTCACTTTAGTCTCAGATTAGCCTCACTTTAGTCTCAGTTTAGCCTCTTTACTCTCAGTTTAGTCTAACTTTAGCATCACTTTAGCCTTACTTTATGCTCACTTTTTTACTCCAAGTGAGACTGAAGTGAGAATAAAGTTTTACTCCAAGTGAGACTGAAGTGAGAATACTTCATTCTCACTTTAGTCTCAGTTTAGCCTCACTTTAGTCTGACTTGCTAATTTATTAAACAATTACATTACATAAACACTACATTTATTTATTATCTGTATTATTTTGGGGTGATAGAAGAGCCAGTACAGGCTTACTTTTTAAACAAATACTTCATTCACTATTATAGACATCTATGAAATATGATATAATCGTGTAATACGTTTTGCATAGGGCGCTTGACTGTGTGTATCAGTGATATATTTTTCTTTTTTATTTAATTATAACCCTCCAACATAGAGTGATGGTTGATAGTTGGGCCACATTAACAATCGCTATTCAGTATTTTTGTAATAAATACAAATTTTACAATCTGCCTTAATACTTTGTTATCGTGATAATAAAAAATATTGTCAGATTTTTTGCCATATCGTCCCATCCCTATCTTCCATTATACACATCATAAATCATGTTTTGCCCCTTTTTGAGGTTCTGTTATTAAATACCTCAGTATCTCGTTTTTAATCTTCTGCAGCTTGTCTGAGAATGAAGAGCAGGTTCCTTGCAGCCACGTTTGAAACTGTTCCTCAGACCAGCCCTGGTCTGGACCCGTCACGTCTCTGTATGTGTTAAGCTGAGATGACATCTCAACATCTGTCTTCTATCGACCAGATCAGAAATTGCAGGATGCGAGTCCTCGGGTCTGCGAGGGAATTGGCGGCCTGCATGAAACTGGAAGGTTCCAGTTGTTGCTCAGGATCCACCGTTTCCTCTGAACGGCTCTTGACCTTGATCGTTTATTTTAATCATTTCTTGTCTTTCTTTTCGAGAGATTTCCCTTTGAGCTTGGTGAAATCCTTCCATTCTGGTTTCGATCGCTGCTCGGTTCCCTGGTGCCTTGACGGGACTAAACATTTTCTTCCTGTTTCCTCATTTCCTTGATGTTTAATGGGTTTGTTTACCAAAAAGGTTTCATAATTCATTCTTACATGACCATTTTCCAACCGTAGAATTAACCAGGCTGTTTTTGTTACTGTGCCTTTAAGACTGACGCATGTAAATGATTTCTTTTCTGATTGGCTGGCCTGTATTGCAGCTTATTCATAAGACTGAAACACTCCTTAGAACTTCAGCATGAGTGGGCGTGGCTATACCGCTATAGGCTGAATGAGGAGACATATGGACAAATGTGGATTTTGTGACGTCGCAAAAACTGTGATTTGAAAACGGGCTGTTTTTGCAGCTCAGGCTGTGTAGATGGAGCAAATATTTACATACTTTAAGCCTTTTTAATTCCAGAAAAATGATAATACGGATATTAAATACGTTGTAACTAGGGGTGGGACTCGATTAAAAAAATTAATCGAATTAATTATAGGCTTTGTAATTAATTAATCTTGATTAATCGCATTTAGTCGCACAAGAAAATTTGCCCCAAAGCGCAAATGTTTTTTTAATTTAAAAGAGTTTTAGTGGGCGACAGAATCAAATA
>JBBPCZ010035929.1:2500-13559 GCA_037974445.1 Brycinus macrolepidotus
CCATAAAAATACATCACCCCAAATTTTTCTCAACCCATTTAAAATGCACCAAAATTTTCATTAAAATCTTGAAGTCTCATCAATGTGATTTAAGACACTGTATGATGTACTGTGAACTAAAAAATGACCAGCTTGTAGTTTATTGGAGTATTTACTGGAAAAGAAATGTGGGTGATTATTAACTGCTAGTGTTAATTAGTAATGTTAACATCCAGTGTTAAATTAAAGAAGCAAAAATTGGATTCCAAACAGAACTGAGTACATCTGGGGTAAATGGAAAACTGGGTAAATTCGATGTTTTGGTAACTATTCCTTTAATGACAAATCATGATAACATATAAACATCTACTTTGTGTAACAGAAAATGTCATTTTTGCTCATTAGTGAATTAGCAAAACAAACAAATCGATTATATCCAGTATTTAGTTAGTAAGTGTAGATGATTAAAAACGGGCAAGTTATTTATATGTAGTAGGTCTTGCACGGTTGTTAGGAGTCCCACGTTCTCTCTTCTATCTTTTGTTCATTTATTGAACTTTTAGCCATTTTAGATGCACAAAAGAGAGAAATGTGTAAGTCTCTGAGGTGTGTGTGGGTAGCTGCTTGTGTAAATGTGAGTCTCTCTGAAGGGAGCATAACGTCACACCTTCAGGAGCTGCTTTTGTTGGCAGGATACAGCTGTCTTTCTTTTCCTAATGTATTTATTTATGTAGAAATAAGACACATCCAGCAGATCCTACACCATAAATTCATTCTCTTAGCAGATTACCATTTATAAACCTCAAGGTGACCTCCATAATCATTGTACACATTAATTCCTAACCCTATTCAGAAGGACACTTCCAAAGAACTTCCCAATGTTTTGCTCATTTTAACTGGATTTTATACTAAAGTAACTTTTTATAATAACAGTGCATAGTGTTTTCTCATTTAATTGAATTAATGTGGAATTTTAATAATCTGTTCTGCGAAATCCTAGATATGTTTCGAATGACTTTCTTCACAAATCTCAAGGTAAAAAATGAAAAAGTGTTAGTTATTTTACGTCAAACTGTTTTTAAGTAATAATTTAAGTAATGATGTAATTTCCTGCAAAAAAAACAGTCATCAAAATTCAGCCTACCTGACTTCCCTATAACTTACTGATAAAGATATGTTGCTCATTTTATTTTTTATTTAGTATTACACCCCTTGGTTAACCAAATATTTGTTCATTAACCCTTACACATAGTCAGATATCAAAAGTAAGTACTTCCCTCATATGTATTTGTTGCTAAAATCATCAGTAAATAACATTAGCAATTAATATAACGTTGCGACCCTGTGTCCACTTATCTATAAAGCTAAAGTCGGCCAACACTGAATAAACAGACCTTGATCCAACTGCTGCAGGCTTTCAGCTACCCATACCTTGACATTTTAGAGGGTTTTTTGTCACACACTTCTATGTAATGTACCGCAAATCCGCTCAACACGAGTCCTCATCATCTTATGTAATGACTTCGGGAATTTTCCCACCTCAGCCTCACTTTGGATTTCGACATGGTGATCAAGCGAATGAACATATGGGGTGATTTGCAAGAACGGCCCCACTGAGAAAAAGGGCTTAGACCCAGAGCATCTTATTTGGACATACTGCCAATTACAAAATGACACACGACCTCAGAGGCCCATACAGCCAGGGCTGCAGATTTCAGAACACTCCTGAATGCTGATGAAGGTTTTGGTGGTGTTCTAGCGACGCCATCCTGATGTTTCAGCAGGTGAATGCTTTGCATGCAAAACTGAATGGACAGCTGTGTTAATAAATTAAACCAAGCTTTCCTTCAGGGATGTCATTCTACTCCGGTTAAACACTGAAGGGGGGGCTGCATATGCATATTTCGTCCGTGACTCAATTTGCATCTTCTTACCCACGTACAGCTGATCTTGAGAGTGTTACACTTTATGCAGAAAACTCTGCAAAACCAACTTAGTTGCTCAGGTGTTTGTATATGAATATGCAATCGACTGCACTTCCACTCTCTCAACCCATTTTCTGCACAATCGGTCCATGTTTGGTGCAGTTCTCAAACTCCCTCAATTGCCCTAAATACATCTCTGATATGTTTGATGTATGTAATCCTGGTGGGTCTCTTAGATCTGCAGGAGCTGCTCAGCTAGTGGTGAAACTAAATATGGTGAAATGGTGTTTATCCACTATGCTGTCCAACCAACTGCCCATCAGTATCAGATCTGCACCGACTGGAGCTTTAAAAGGGTGCTAAAAACTGCACTATTCTCATCTGCCTTCTTTTATATATCTGCCCTTCTATTGCACTTTCAATCTTCTTTTGTTTTTCTACTTATTTGTTTATTCTTGTAAAGCACATTGATTGATCTTTGTGTATGATGTGCTATAAACACAAAAAGAAATAGTGTATGAGGAGGAAAGGTGGATTCTTTTATATGCACATAAAACACAGGCAAAATGCATCTGGTTTGTGCATCCGGGTGCCTCTCTTTCATTTCTCTCGCCTTGTCATGCTCCTCACTTTGTATGGAGGGTAGAATGCTAAACATAAAAATGGGCAGCAAGTTGAGCACGAAAGTAATGCAGCTTCAGCTGCTCATGGAAAGAAAACGTCCTTTATATTCAGGAATTACAACAGCATCACTGGGTCTGATCCACCACCCAAATAAGTGCAGTGGTCCTGTGGGGGTCCTGACCATTGATGAAGGGGGTAAAGGGGGGTCAGGGAATGATGTAGAAAAACAAATGGACTACAGACTGTAACTGTAAACTACAGAATGCTCCTGTATGGTCAATGGAACTGATGCACTCGACAATGAGTGTAGATACAAGTGGGGGTGTAATCAATCAATCAATCAGTCAATAAATCAATCAACATTTGTTTTCACTCTGAGATACGATGGGAGTCGCCATTATATACAATGTAGCTGAGTAATTACAGGGCAGAAAAAGATTGATTATGTTGTAATGGAATTTAATCAGTTTAAAACATAACCAACAGACCAAGTTAAACAGATAAAAACAGCTAAAAGAAAACAATCAACGTTAAAAAGAAAAATATAAATAAATAAACAAACAAACAAACAAAAAGAAGTATAAATAAACAAATCAAATTAAAATCTGTAAATAAACAAAATACAAAAAATCTGAGGAACTTGTAAGATGGTTGGAGAAAATAATGAAAATTTAAAACAATGAAATAAAAAGAAAACAATTTTTGATAAACTAGTTAAAACAGTTGCAGGCTGTGCAGATTGTGTTAGAAATTGGGAGTTTAAAAAGGTTGAGGGACACCAGCGAGCTGAGCGTTACATAATCTCTGCAGAGGCTCTGTAGCTAAAAGCAGATTTTCCCAGTTCGGTAAAAACTCTCAGTACCTGACAGGTGATCCAGTCACTGGAGCATGTCTGACAATTCCAATTATTTAACAGGCTTAGGGATGGGACCATAAAATCCCATATAGTGCTTATCGACTGACTTAAACAAAGCCATTCAGAGCCGTCTGATGCTGTTCAGTGAGGTGGTGAATGGAACCAGACGTCTGAAGTGTTTAACGTCTCTGAAAAACACATCACGGAAAGTTATTACATGAAATAGTCACGTATACAAGGCCTGATTCCTATGACTTTGAATATGTACTTTGGATTCATGGTAGACAGAAAATAAAACAAAACTAAACTAAACTAAAAAAACAAAAAAACCCAGAAGGCACGTGTAGGTTCACTGGTCCTTTTGGACCATAAACAAAGTGACTCTATTTGCCCTGCATAACTCCTAGTTCCATTCAACACCATTGTAAAGAAGATTAAAGTTTCCTATAATGACCCATTTCACATCAGACCACTCTGAATGACTTTTACTTAATTACTGATTATGTAGAAATTAAAAAGAGTTGGCAGGGATACACTGGGATTCGCTGTTAAGCTCTGAGAGATTATGGTGTGATACGCTCCGTTCTGGAGACACTCAGCGAGTCAGAACTGTTCACAGTGGTGATGAATGGAACTAGAAGTCCGCCTCTAAAAGCTCCATCACAGAAAGTTAAAAGGTTAGAAGTGCCAGAATGTAACTGCTGCACCATTGGTAACCACCTAGCAACATCATAGCAACCATTTTAACCACCTAGCAACATCATAGCAACCACCTAGCAACAACCCCAGTTACCATAACAACAGCGCAATCACACTCTGCATTTTCTTGCAGAAATGCAAGCTAGTTAAATACTGCACATTCTGTCCTGCTGCTACTATGTTTGCACAGTTATTATTTATTGCTGTTCTACTTCTGTTCTGCATTTTTGCACCACAACTCTCTGCTGTCTGTGGTGGGCTGGTGTTCCGCCCAGGGTGAGTCCCTGCCTCGCACCCGTGGGCCCCAGGATAGGCTCCGGGTCCCTGCGACCCTAGTAAGGATTAAGCTGTCACAGAAAATGAATGAATGAACTCTCCACTACTAGAAAACAGTATCTGTCATCATACCGTATTCATTCAAGCTGCATTAAATGTCTTCTCTTGTTCTTCTGTTGCTCGTGTTTTACTTGTGCTCTCTTTATTTGTACTTGGAGTATTTTGTCATGTCTGCATATATGCAGGCTTGTATTGTTTCTTTTTTTGATCTTTGTGGGTCTGTTTTTGTTCTTTGTGTCGCTCCGTGGTCCTGGAGGAACGTTGTTTCATTTCACTGTGAACTGTGTATCTGGCTGAAATGACAATAAACATACTTGACTTGACTAGATCATTAAGAAACACAGGCTCTGATGAGAAATATTGGCAAATGTCACATTGAAGCATGAAAAGTCCTGACCAGCAGGTCTGGCAGGCGTCATTTATCTACAGTAACGTTTCCTGCAACACCAGAGTAACTGAACAGACACTGACTAGCCATCCGAACAGACGTTCAGTCTTCGATTCTTCCCTCACGTCTACATCTGCCACATACTGAGCAAAGTCAGCCCCCGTCTCCAGTCTCCGTGCATCAGCAGATGCAAGAAAATAATGACTGATGATGTGAAAATATTTCTGCCAGTATCAGAAGAGCCGGCAGGAGAGCAGATCTGGGTCTGTTCCTCCATTGCACTCGTTAGATTGGACACACTCTCTAATTGGCTGCTGTCTTCGCACAGACATTCACACTTTCCGACAGAGTGAGGGGAGCAGCTTCAGGTCTGCAGGTCTTCAGGCTGGCTCTGACTGGACCTGCTGCTTCATTCTGGGGCCATTATAAAACCCCAGCGCTCTTGATGGACGTGGCAGATCTGATAAAGGCTCCGTCAAGAACGTCTGAATAACAGTGCTGCTCGCTGCCAATTGGCTTCTGATCTTGCATGCGTGGTCAACTTATTGTCAGAACAATTCAGGGCCTTTATAATGAGCTAATGGAGTTTATTTGGATGGAAATAGCCAAAAATGCAGTGGCTCATTGGATTGACTTCTCAGTTGGAACTGAAACATAAACTGTCCCCCCCACTGATCTGTTCTGCCCTACACATACAACTCACACTCCAACTGCATGAATGGAGTTTATTTAGATGAACATCCTAAGTCCATCCTAAAGAAACGCCACCTAAAGTGAAGCTGCACATGATGTCATGCTGTCATTCCAAAAGCTGACGTGCTTCAGGCTCGTGAGTTATGATTTGCATGTAAAAAAGCACCCTGAGCTGATTTATCAAAGTTTTCGCAGGAATCTGTTGGTGCATGCACATGAGGTCATCACTGAGCTGCAGGTTGACTCCATGAATATGCATTTTAGGGGCGTGACACTCTTGAGTCCCTCAAATATTGGAAAGGAATATGCAAATGAACATCTTGGAGCCATTTATTAGCATAAATTGACCTGAAAAACTATGTTTTTTTTTACACAGAGGAGAAGAGGGTGCAGTTAAGGCACTGAAGGCTTAAGAGAAGACTGATTTGTTATTAATTGGCCTGATTTGTTATTAATGGGGCAGTAGAAGTCTAGCCTATGAACCCAGTGACCACAAAGTTGTTGGTTTAAACCCCACTTACTACCATTGTGTACCTGAGCAACACGCTTAACCCTGCAGTTGCTCCAGGGGGACTAAACCTGTAACTAATGATTGTAAGTCACTCTCGATAAGGGCAGCTGCTAAATGCCATTAATATAAATGTAAATATTGTTGCTGTCCAAAAAATGTGGGTAGTGCTGTCACTTCACAGCAAGAAGGCCCTGAGTCCTTTCTGTGCAGAGTTTGCAGGTTCTCCCTGTGCGGGTTTCTGTTGGGTTCCCTGGTTTCTTCCCACAGTCCAAAGGCATGCACATCAAGTTCACTTGAGATTGCCTACAGGTGTGAGTGTGTTTGTCTGTGTGTCTGCCTTGCTATGAACTAGTGACCTGTCCAGGGTGTTTCTTTACCTTCTCCTGTAAAATGACCATTTAGAGATGCTTGTTGTTTTTGGAGTGGGGATGATATCTCAAATGTCTCTTGTATTATTTTTGCTTCATTTTAACACTTTATACGTTTAAGACTAATACATACACACACACACACACACACACACACACACACACACACAATCTCCATTATGACTGACTATCATTGTCTGGTGTCTCTTTCAAAAAACAGTCTGGGCTGAAACACTCCTTATGTCACGAGATTATACGCGTAGCGTAGAGGGAGCGAGGCACAGGCGCGAGACTCCATTAAAGTTCTCTTTATTAGAGACATACACACAAACAAACGAGGCTCGAGGGCCCAAAACACAATACACACACACGCAATAACCACAGAAGGTGAGGGTATGGCAGGTGACTGGGTAGGGGAAGAGAAGGGCTTAAAAGGGGAACCCCGAGTGACCTAAACCAATAAGAAAACACCACGTGAAATAAGGGGGATCCGGATCAGCTGGGCTGCCTAATAGCAGTCTTAATAAGTCCAACGGTGACCTCTAGCGGCCGCCGACCAGACCTGACACCTTATAACTTCATGCTGAATGGGCGGGGCTGAACTACTGTAAGCTGAATATGCTGATAGGCAAATACATCAGTTTATCGATGTCACAGGACACAAATCAAAATGAGCAGAAAACTTTACCACTACTTTACCATCATCGGCAGCAAATATAAAAACTCAGTAGACATGTGTTGTCATGTTGGGGGTGGGGGTGTGGAGAGCGAGGTGCAGGATTCCCTTAGTAGGATTTTATTCACAGACACACAAACTAAAATACAAAAAGGCACTGGGGCCCAAAACATACATACTACAGTAGATACAGAAGGACGGGTAGGTGAGGGTTGACCGACACAAGGGAATGAACACAGGCATCTTAAATATCCACAGGACTTAAAACTAAACCAATCATCAAGCTCGACATAAACCCATATCTCTTCAAAATAGGAGTCCCATATACAAAGTCCCAAATACAAAGTCCTAAATACAAAGTCTCAAATACAAAACAAACAACTAGGGACGTCACATGTGTAAGATCACTGGTGGGTCTGGAAATTAAAAATTTATGTTGCAGATATTGTAACTTCTGTTTCCATTCACCCCAATTATAAAAACGAATTAAAGTTGAATGACTTTGTTTACTCATTGTCATGTCGCCCGTCTCTCGGTGATGGTAAAGGGAGGCGCAATCGCAGACTTCCATACTGGTTTGAACTTTTATTAAGCAAAGTAAAGCGGCACGAGGGCCGTAACAGAACATAGATTCTAGAACAAAGGAGACAGGAGCAAACACAACGTACTCCGAACTGTGGTGGACGACGGTGGACCGACACGGAGGTCCAACTCAGACACAGCTCAATACAAAACCCCATAACTCAAAAGCCAATCAACACACAGAATCACTTTCACTGAGTACACCGGTCAGCTGAAACAGATAACACACTCTAACTCAATACCGGTGTACTCAGGATGTCACAATACGAGTTCGTCCATACCAAACAAAGATCTCAACAATTTAATTTTATTTAAGTATAATCACACAACAACAACAACAACAACAACAATAATGATAATAATAATACAAATAATAATAAGGCCACGCTTAGATTAGAGACTTTGTTCCGAATAATTCTGGACCATTTCTGTTTGTCCACTCATCACACAAAGGAGAGTGGACATACAGGGGAGTGGACATTTTTGAATAATGTAAAGAGGTTGTGACATTTCAATGGTTTTCAGTAAGCATATGATATGAATGCGGCAGACTATTAAGTTTGCCATTAATGTCCACGTACACACACATACACACCCACACACACACGCACTCGGCAATTACCACGTTGCACCGGGGCTCTGAAAACCATGCCCCAAGATCACCCCCTCTTCCTTGAGTTCCCATGGATACAAGGCTGGCTCAGAGGAGGAGCACAGCTGCATTTGAGACATCTGTAACAAGTGCTCCACCGAGCAGCATGCTGTGATTTTCACAACTAATTTGGTTAGCCCACCTGCCGGCACTCCCTGCGCCATTATTTCCTCTTTTTCACTAAAAAGCCAAAATGCCTGCCGAGCACAGCTCATATTAATGCCCTCAATCAATTCACCTTACCGCTGGAGCGCCGCGCGCCGCCTGACAGCAGCACAAAACAATAGAGGAGCTCTCTCTCCTGGAGTGAGGAGTCCTGGTAGGAGAAGTACAATTCGCCTCGTTGAGCTGTGACACCTGTTTCAGACTGGAAATCACTGCAAATACATCAATATGCACCAATTTGTCCCAGAACCACATGTCCAAGAGTCACTTTTTAGAGTGTTCGTTTTCTGTCTTCACTTTCCCATGGTGTCCTCTATTCTTGGCACAAAATTAACCTTTTAAACCCAACAGGCCTTCATGTGGGCAGGCCTGTTGTCTTCGCTCTCCCATGGTTTCCTCTTTTCTTGGCACAGAATTAACCTTTTAAACCCAACAGGTCTGCATGTGGGCACACAATCCAATTCAAACTTAAATACCATTCCTTTCTTATCACAGTCATGTACCAATACTAACTCTAACCTCACTGCTTGATGGGAGCCTATAATCCTGATTCATGGACCCTTAGATTATATATGAATACACAGACGAGCCACTTTATGAGGGACACCTACTTTGTATCTACAATCATTGTCCATCAAATCATCTCCACTGACTATATAGGTGCAATTTGCAGTTAATTACAGACTGTAGTCCATCTGCTTCTAATTTGTTAGCCCTTGTTACATCATCCTCAGGATCCCCACAGGACCACCACATGGTAGTGGAATATATATATATATATATATATATATATATATATATATGTGTGTGTGTGTGTGTGTGTGTGTGTGTGCGTGTGTGTGTGTGTTACATGTGTGTGTGCGTGTGTGTTTGTGTGTGTGTGTGTTACATGTGTGTGAGTGTGTATTGTGCAAAAATCTTAGGCACTTGCAAACAAAACACTGCTTAAATGAGCAGTGTTTTTTAATGTTAATATTACTAAATATACTAAATAAAGCTAAAAAGAATAAATACAAATATCATTATACATTAAGTAGTTGTTTTATGTCCAGTATATCAGTGTGTTCCTTCTGGAAGTCCAGTATTACTTGTAGTTTTCATCAGAAACCCGGTTTGCCTCAATCAGTCCTTCATTAAATTAAACCAGGAGCTGCTGATGGAGTTTCACAAATCCAAACAACAGCTGGAGGAACCGAGGAGAAATCTGGAACCGGACCTGTGTTCTCCTCACCAGCTCACACAATATCAACTACTTTTACAAACAGAACAAATCTTAATACTTTTTACTGTTTTCTTGTTTGTTTGCATTTATTCTAATATTAACTTTGCCAGCAGAAAGACTCTATCACACGCTGAGAAAAACGGCTTTAATCAATTTGAATAGGTACCTCAGACTTTTGCACAGTACTGTATATATATTTCAATAAAACCATTTTAGATATTTGAGAAGATATGTAAAGTAGTGGCTGGTTCTTCTGAAATGCCTCTTAATTATCATGTTTAACAGCAGAACTGAATGTAACGTATTTTAAACAGTAAAAACAGAAATGAACAGTAAACAGTAAACCTATGGTGTGTGTACAGAAATCTTTCCCGGGTTCTTCACATGACCTCAGATTGCCACTGACTACAGAGTGGTGCATGAGGACTGCTAAAAGATGCTGGGCTAATGTTAGCATGTTTTGCACTATTTGCAGTTTTTGCATTATCTGTGCTGTGCATTGTTTGTGGCATACCAGCGTAAATGTTAGACTAACTGGTATATCACCCACTGTACTGGGGTTTGAGATTTTACAATGATAATACGTTATTCCTGCTTGTCTTAAATAGGAAATAAACCCCCACCATAGTGCTGTTTCAGTAACAGTCCATACTGGTCACCAGTTAATCACCAGTCGTGGTATATATACACACACTTTAATATCAGTATCGATATTTAAGCAGTTTCCTCTGAGATCAAAGTTTTCTGATACTGAGAGCACTTTCAGAGTCAAAACAATGGCCCCTTTTCATCAGTGTTGGCGAAGCACATGCTTCCTCTGAGTTACGTGAAGCACCACTGTGTCTTTTTGAACTACAGCTAATGCAGCATTAATGTACAGCATTAATGTACAGCTCAGCATGCTTGGAGGAGAACATTAACTGCTAATTCTGTTACGTGAACACATAGAAATCTGCACTGGCTAGCATCGTGCTGTCATGTCGGAGTGCAGAGGCAGGACGACGTACAGGAGATTTTGTGAACAGAACGTTTTTTTAATGAGGAAAACACACAAGACAAACGTGGCTGAAAACAGAAAAGAACGCTACACTAACTCCTAGCCTAACCGCTAGTCGTTAGCTTAGCTGAACTGAGTGTTAGCTCAGCCTGACCCTTTAACCGTGGACTTAACCGTTAGCTTAACCGTTAGCATTAGCAATTAGCTTAGCTGTTAGCTTAGCATTAGCTTCACCTTAACCTTTAACCTTTAACATAACCTTTAGCATTACCATTAGCATTAGCAATTAGCTTAGCCGTTAGCTTAGCTTAGCATAGCATTAGCATTGCCTCAAAACATACCAGGGAACATAACCCATAACCTAGCAGCCAGCTTGGCTGTACCTT
>JBBPCZ010035960.1:0-13558 GCA_037974445.1 Brycinus macrolepidotus
ACAAAAAGGACACTTATGTTAGAATGCTGTTCATAGACTTCAGTTCAGCATTCAACACCATCATTCCTCAGCATCTGTTTGGGAAGCTGAGACTGCTGGGCTTAAACACCTCTCTCTGCAACTGGCTCCTGGACTTCCTGACTGGGAGACTTCAGTCTGTCAGGATCAGGAGCAACATCTCCAGCACCACCATGCTGAACACAGGGGACTTCCTGACTGTGTGCTTAGCCCTCTACTGTTCACGCTGCAATGCACAGCTCGAACCACATCATCAAGTTCGCCGATGACACAACTGTGGTGGGTTTGATCAGCGGCAATGATGAGGCAGCATACAGAGAGGAAGTGCAATGGCTGACAGACTAGTGCAGAGTCAACAACCTTTCCCTGAACGTGGAGAAAACAAAAGAGATGGTTGTTGACTTCAGGGGGGCGCAACATGATCACTCCCCGCTGAGCGGTTCCTCGGTGGAGACTGTCCAGAGCACCAAGTTCCTTGGTGTCCACATCACGGAGAACCTCACGTGGACCTTCAACACCAACTCCATCACCAAGAAGACCCAGCATTGTCTCTACTTCCTGCGGAGACTGAGGAGAGCACACCATCCACCCCCAATCCTCACCATGTTCTATAGAGGGACCATAGAGAGCATTCTCTGTAACTGCATCACAGCCTGGTATGGGAATTGCAATGTTTAGGACCGCAAGACCCTACAGAGGATTGTGAGAACAGCTGAGAAGATCATTAGAGTCTCTCTCCCCTCTGTCACAGACATTTTACACTACACGCTGCAAAACCACCAGATGACCCCACTCACCCCTCACACACTGTCTTTACCCTCCTCCCATCTGGAAAAAGGTTCCGTATCATTTTTATTGCTGCTTTGCATTTTTTTTCTTTGTTCTGCATCTTTGCACATCTCTGCTGCTAGAATACAGTACCGGTCATAATACTGTATTTATCCTCACTGAAACCATTGTCAATTGCACTGAACTTTGCCTTGTCTTGTCTCTTTTAGTTTTGTATTGTTGCTCTTGTGTTCTTTTTCTAGCTCTTTGTCCTGTTTGCACTTGTGCTCTGTTCTGTGCTGTTCTGTTCTGCTCTTGTGTTGCACCATGGTCCTGGAGGAACGTTGTTTCATTTTTACTATGTACTGTGTATATGGTAGAAATGACATTAAAACTTACTTGACTTGACTTGACTTGACTTGACTTGACTTAGGACGTGCCTCTCTGACACCTGAGGAGAGGGACAGATGCTATCGTTAAGGCCTGTGTGCCTATTGCGCCTCCCCCAAACACCGTCTGTCCTCTCCATCTGGGAAACGGTCAGACCAGGTGAAGGGGGGGCTCTCACCTGGTCCTTTGGTGGTCTCATCCACCCAACCCTCAATTTCCCATTTTATCATCCAGACCTACATTCAGCTGGGCCACCAACGGATCGTCTCCGCTGCATTCGTAGATTCGGGTGCAGCGGGGAATTTTATCGATCAGGCTTTAGCTGCCCAGCTGGGTGTGGGGCTTGAGGCATTATCCCGGCCCATTACCATCACTACCATCGATGGTCGGACCCTTTCCAGCAGCCCAATAACTCATCAAACCTTACCTTTAACCCTCATGATCAACCAGCATCACGAACAGCTACAATTTCTCATCACTACTCTCACGTCTCTTCCTCTCCTTCTTGGATTCCCCTGGCTACTTCACCATGACCCGCTCATCTCATGGACACAGCAGCGAATTTTTCGATGGGGTCCGACCCATCAGGAGCTCTGTCTCAAGGCGAAAGCCGGGACATGTTCAGGGGAGTCCGAGGCCCTCGAAGTCGACTTGGAGACCATTCCCATATCGCGACCTGGCGGAGGTCTTCAGTAAGAAGAAGGCCACCCAGTTACCACCTCATCGGCCATATGATTTGGCCATAGATCTCCTGCCAGGCGTGGTACCTCCCCGTGGCTGCCTTTATTCTTTCTCTGTGACTGAGCAGCAGGCCATGGAGGACTACATCAATGAAGGGTTGCACCAGGGGACTATTCGGCCCTCTACGTCTCCAGCAGCCGCGGGTTTCTTTTTTGTAAAGAAGAAGACGGGGGTCTTTGCCCGTGTATCAACTATCAAGGGCATAATCGCATCATGATGAAGAATAGGCACCCTCTTCCACTAACTAATACCACTCTGGACGCCCTCTCTGGTGCTTCAATATTCACCAAACTGGACCTGCGGAGTGTGTATAACCTGGTTCGCATCAGGGAGGGGGATGAGTGGAAGACGGCATTCATAGCTCCTACTGGCCATTTCAAAACCCTGGTCATGCCCTTCGGCCCATGCAATAGTCCCGCAGTGTTCCAGCAATTCCGGAAATTTAATCCCACTCAGCAGCGATACAGGGTAGGGGACCTTTAGCTGTTGGCCATCAAGTGAGCCCTGGAAGTGTGGTGTCACTGGCTCCAGGGCAGCAGTGAGCCATTTACAGTCTGGATGGACCATCAAAATCCACTCATAATTCAACAAGTTAAACAACTGAATCTGAGGCAGGCGCGGTGGGCACTGTTCTTTGAACAGTTTAATTTCCATTTTTCGTACCATCCAGGGTCAAAAAACATCAAGGTGGACGCCCTTTCACGCCAGTGCAAAGCGGAAGCTCTCCGGGCGGTCCCCCCGCCTGTCCTCTCCCCTCAGGTCATTATCTCACCTCTACGATGGAAGCTGGAAGATCGGATTCACCAGGTGCACACCTTGGAGCCTCCTCCGGCAGACAATCCCCCTGGACGTCTCTTCGTCCCTAGTTCACTTCGGCCTGAAGTGCTCCGGTGGGGCCATGATTCTGTCCTTTCAGGTCATCCGGGGGTTCATCGGACCCTTACTTTTATTAAGAGAGGATTTTGGTGGTCTACCATGGCCGAAAATATCAAACAGTACGTCCAGGCGTGTGCTTTGTAAACCAGGGCTAAGACTTTAAATCAACCAACCCCAGGGGATCTTCAGCCTCTTCCAGTCCCTTGACGTCCCTGGTCGCATATCGTGTTGGATGGAAGAAACACCATCTTAACCATTGTGGATCGGTTCTCCAAGGCTGTGCACCCCACAGCCAAAACTACTGCTGAACTAGTTCTGGAACATGTAGTCTGTTTGCATGGGTTCCCCAAGGACATCGTCTTGGACAGGGGGCCCCTTCTGCCATCTGATGGGTTCATCCAGCAGTCTTTCGTCTGGATACCATCCTCAGACGAACGGTTAGACGGAGCGGACCAACAAACAACTGGAGCGATTTCTGAGATGCTTTGCAGCAGATTGGCAGTGCTCCTGGGCCCGCTACCTCATTTGGGCTGAGTTATCCCACAAAATCTCCTCTGCCACAGGGCTCTGTCCTTTTGAGGTATGCTATGATTTCCAACCTCCGGTGTTTGAACATCAGGAACCGGAGGTTGATGTACCATCGGCCCAACAATTGGTCCGCCGGTGCTGACGGCTCTGGACCAGCACCCGTTCTACCATCTTGCGGGCGAATGAACGATATATCAAACAACATTGCTGTCAGCACCCTCCGGGGCGTTTGTAGGTGACAGGGTATGGCTTTCCACTAAACATCTCCACTTACACACAAAATCCAAGAAGCTTAACCCCCGGGTTATTGGCCGCTATAAAATAACCCACAGGATTAACCCTGTCAGCTTCCGCCTCCAGCTGCCTGCCGCGCTCTGGGTCCACCCAGTTTTTTCATATTTCTCAGTTTAAACATGTGTTCTATTCACCAGTGTCCCCACAGGATCCTGCCCCCCTGCCTCCCCAGATTGTGGACGGTGGTCCTGCATCCTTGATGCTTGTCGGAGGACCTGTAACACCCAGTATTTGGTTGACTGGGAGAGCTATGGTCCAGAGGAATGGTCTTGGGTGCCCGGGCGGTTCATCTTGGGTCCATTGCTGTTTCAGGACTACTGTCGTCGGGTATCCTCCCATGGGTCACGTGACACGCAAGTGAAACGCGTCACATGGTATAAAAGCCCAGGGATGGAGGTAGCCATTGGTCAACCATTGAGTTATCACCCTTCATCTCAGTCAAGACCTTCATCTCTTCAGGACCGTGAGCACTCCGGTTATATACCTTTCCTTGTGTGTGAATGTGAATGCGGATTCCGGTGGGAATCTTTACTCTATACGAGAGCGTTCGCAGATCAAAGCGTGTGGACTACCTACTCTCTCATGTATTCCGCGATTGGGTTCATCCTCCACGCTACACTGGTGTAACAGTTGGCCTTCCTTCGTGACAATGTGTGGATTTAACTCTGCACTTGTCAACTTTTCTGCTGTTGAGTACAGTCCAATGTTATCTATAAAATATTTTTTTTTCACTGTTAAGTCATGTCTCCTTGATAAATCTTGAAATATACATATAGTTTTCATCAGTATGTTTTAATTCTTATCTAAGTAAATACTTATCTAAAATTTTATCTAAATACATCATACATAATCATACATTACATGATTATCTTGACTAGTATTTAGAGAGGCAGAGAAAACTTTCAACATTTTGGGCCTATATTCCATTCGGAAACCTAAAACTTGCTAGCACTTACTAGCAATAATACTGGAGTAACACTGCTGACTATGAATTAATTCACTCTTGACCCAGATTTTTAACAAATATTTGAAAAGAAAACAGTGGGTATAGTTTCAGATCCTTCCGTTGTGTTTTTCCTGAGGAAATGACATCATGTGGTGCAGGTCATGTGCTACTGGAACAAACCATTCCTTTCTGAAGGATTTTTAAAAAAATACACTTTAATTGAGACACATAGTAAATGAATTTTGCAATAAATACTTACACAATTGTAAAATATGTTTAATTTTACGCGATACTGCTTCTTCTTCTTTATACCAATACTGATACTGGAACTATGAGTCGTGACTGATATCAACACTGATATTTCTTCAATCTTTAAAATGGGCTATTTTCAGTTTGAGCACTCCATTTAAAGTCAGCATGTAAAAGTAGTCTATCATGCTCAAACAACTCAAATGTTCTTACTATCTCACAAATTTTTTTTTCTTCTGATAGTTAATGTGCTTTTTTATGGCCTCCACAGCACATCTGGTATCAACTCAGTGCCATCTCCATAGATGCAATAGTCTAGACAAGTAATGCACTGACAATTATGCTACTGTTAACATCAAACATCTGGCCTAAAATGAAACTTAGCTGCTGCATAACCTCAAAGTTTACCTGTGAACCCAGCACCTCTGTGAGGTCAGGTTAATGACACCAGTGGACAATGTAATACAGTCTCTATACTCAACATCTCACTAAGAATGGAGTGTCATTTTTCGGCTGTTTTTTTTTTTTCCTTTTTCCAAAGGCAATGTGTCACAGCAACTGAAGAGTGTGGCTTTCACCCCCTGCTTTTTCATTTGGCATCTGAAAAGTGAGGGGATTTCCCATGTGGTGTGCAATATAACTAAAGCAGGCTATGACTTAACAGCAGTCTAATAATGCCTTCATTCCAATATTACCAGACTTCCTTTCCAGATGGATTTCCTTTGCAGTTACTACTAAGGTTATACCTATTTTCAAGAACTGTCACTGTGCTGTCAGTGTTGATTGAGACAAGACAGTTAGAGTGTTTAAACAGGATGATGGCAACACAAGGTACTGTTTTAGTGGTAAGCAACATTTCTCCTAGAAAACCTGAGAGCAGAATCTGGGTACTGGGTACTGGCAAGTGGAGGTCCACCCTGATGAAAAGGAGAAGACTGCCTTTGCCAGACCCATGGGCCTATACCAATTTGAACAGTTTAGACTGTGCAACATGCCAGCCACTTTCTTGTGCTGATCAGATATGTGACTTTTTGTAAATTTACCTGGATAATAACTATGTTTTTTCTGGTGATTTCAGGACACACCTGGAGAGCCTAAAGTAGATGTTTGGTCATTTGGAACCCAAATTGAATCTAACCAAATTGTTGCTTGTTTTAAGGCTTGTGGGCTACTACTGTCGGTTTGTGGTGGGGTTTGCCAAAAAGGTGGCGGTCTGTTGAAGGGGGCTTGAAACATTATAGTGGACTGAGGAGTATGAGAGGGCCTTTAAGGGGTTGAAGAAGGGTGTCCTGGAGGCCCCGGTGCTGGCCTAAACTGACTACACTCTGGTATTCCACCAGTACACAGACACCAGCCTACATGGCCTCAGGTGAGTAATGACTTGCATGCAGGAAGGCAAGGTGTGGGTATGATGGTGATGGTGTGATGATGGTATGCCAAGTCAGAGCCAGAAGAAAAGACAGTAGGGTGGAGCAGCAGGGGTACGATCCTGCTTCAGTCATGTGAGGAGGGTGAGGTATGCTGGGTGGTGGTTCCTGGGGGTAGTTGCCAGTAGGTGTGGCAGGACTACCACGCAAGTGCAAGCACAAGCTGCACTATAAAGATTATTCTTTTGGTCCTTTTGTCATATGTGAACATACCACAGCACAGCACACAGTGTGAACAGCATGGTATTGTTCTCTGCATTTAACCAATTTACCCAAGAGAAGCAGTATGCAGTGCCCTGTTAATATCCACAGACCCACCCCCTGAAAGCAAGTCCCTCACTCTAGAGTCTGTATCGTCATGCTCCCAGACAACTGACCTCAATTCATGGCACAACCATCTTTGAAAAAGTGGCCCCTTATAGTCATGCGTGAACACACCACAGCACAGCACACAGCGTGAACAATGTGAAATTCTTTTTCTGCATTTAACCCATTCACCAAGTGAAGTAGGGGGCTGCCACCAGTGAGGGGTGCCAGGGGAGCAGTGTGTGGGGACGGTGCCTTGCTCAAGGGTACCTCAGTGATGACGCTAGCAGTGCTGGGATTCAAACCCACAAACTTCTGATTGCAGGGGCAACTCCCCAACCACTAGGCCACCAGCTGCCCCTTCACTGTCAATTCAGTTCAATTCAGTTACATTTTATCCATATGGTGCTTTTCACAGCTTTAAAGAATCCGGGTCTAAGCCCCTGTTGAGCAAGCCAAAGGCAACAAAGGCAAGGAAAAACACCCAAAAGATGGAGGAAGAAACCTTGGGAGGAACCAAGACTCAAAAAGTGAACCCATCTTCCTCTGGTAGACATTGGAGAGTGAGAGAGAATAAAAGAATTGTCATAGGTCATCAAGCAAAGCAAATGAAAGAACTATTTGGGGGAAGATGGGGTCACACTTTATTCTGAAGATCCAATTTAGATTATCTACTGACATTTTAATTATTTACAAACTATCTAGTGAAACGCAGTGGATTATCAACAGCATTAAGTTTAGGTTTGGATAAATTTAAATTTTAGTCTGAGATTAAGGCTAGGGTTAAGATTAGATTTAGAGTTGGATTTAATAGAATCTTTTATTTTCAACTTCATTTCAGTAACATTTAATATATTTTAGTTAGCATCTTCAAAGACCATCCAGATAAAGTGTTATAGAAGATGATCTCAATGCATCAAAAGTTCACTGAGGCATGTGAAAACAAATATCCAAATATTATCTTGATTTTGGATATAATATATTCTACCACCATCACCGCCACTCAGAAGCACACTGAACATTTTGCTGAATAGTAAACAGTTCACTGAATAGTAAACCTCAGTGACAGAACAAAAAGGTCAATATTACAAATTAAAAAAAAAACTGTAGAGATGTGGTATAGAGTCTTACAGGTGAGTTTAGCAGTCATGTGAATAAAATGTTTATGATCCAAAGCTCACCACTGTCATGTGTGACACAGGGAAGGAGGTGCAGAAGTACTAGAAAACACAAAGAGCTTTAATCCAAAACAAGGTGCAAACAGTCTCTTTGAAAAACACAAGGGCGTAGAGAACTGAAACAGAGAACAGTCCTTTCACTTAGGCACTGAGGGTCTCTCTCTTGCTCCGGACTTGGGACAGAGGGTAACGCTCAGTCTGAGACGCGAAGACGTCGCTCCGTAGCTGAGGCAAACCTGATGCAGTTTACTCCTATCCAGGAGTCACAAGGAACACAGGGGGTCTGAAGCTCCGCGACATCCGAGGACGATTCTGCCTCGCTGGTCAATGCTAGAACAACAGGAGAGAGAGAGAGCAATAATCAAAGTCCACTGGTCGAGAACTGAAAGGGAAGAGAAGCCAGTACAAGAGTGAGATGAAAGATCCTGGAGGGCTTCCCCAAACAGAGAGCAGAGGGACAGTGAAGATGAGGGTTGTATGAGGGAGACTGTACAACTGACTGCTGGAAAGGCTGGGTGAAATACAGGGGAACAAACAGGAGAAAGCACACAAGAACCAACCGAAAAAACACAACCAATCTAAACTAATATGAAGCTAAACTCAAACTAATCAGAACTGATAAGAACACACCTGCACTAAAAAGCGGGTGCCTAGCAACCCAATCAGAAGAGGGGGCATGACAGGACTCCTCAGCTCAATAGAATGGCAAGCAAGGCTGCTGGGGGCGTGGCGCGGATGTGACAGTACCTCCCCTCCAGCACCAGCCTCTGAAGGGGGGAGAGGAGGTACCACCACCACACCCGGGCGAGAACGAGGCTGGCCAGGGCGACCCGGTCTCCTGAGCTGCGATGACTGACTGGGAGGACACCCACAAGGTCGGGTGGCAGGGCGATCCGGCCTGGCCCTTTAGAACTCCTGGCTGAGGATCTCCCGGGCCGGGACCCAGCTCCTTTCCTCTGGGCCATAGTCCTCCCAGTCCACAAGGTACTGTAGATGACCCCATCTCACCCGGGAATCAAGCAGTCTCCATACTCGATAGGCGGGAGCCCCCTCAACCTCCACTGCCGCGGGGAGTGTAGGGTTGACCTCCTCTTCATCCAGCGGTCCCTGAACAGCTGGCCTAAGGAGAGAGACATGGAACAGATGGGAGACACACATGTGAGAAGGCAAAGTCAGTTTATATGAGACAGGGTTAACTCGTTATTCTATGACAAATGGACCTATATATCGTGGGGATAGTTTTTTACTGGAGAGACCAAGACGTAGGTCCCATGTTGATAACCATACCCGATCACCAGCCCGGAATACCGGTGCCTCCCTCCGACGCCGGTTGGCTTGACACTTAAACCGTCAAACTGCTTGGGTGATGGAAGCATGTGCTCCTTTCCAGACCCACTCTACCCTCCTGAACCTACCTCATCCTGAGGTAGGTTAGAGGGCTCTGTGTCCCACAGACAGAGCGGGGGCTGATGCCTGAGCACACATTCAAAGGGCGTTAGACCGGTCGCGGAGTGGCGCAATAAGTTCTTTGCATACTCCGCCCAGCCTAAGAACTCAGACCAGTCGTATTGGTGACTATGGCAATAGGCCCAGAGGAACCTGCCGAGATCTTGGATTGAATGCTCAGCCTGACCACTGGATTCTGGGTGATAACCCGAGGTAGACCCCAACTTCTTAAAGAAAGCTGTCCACACCCTAGACACGAAGTGGAGTCCCCGATCAGACAGGATGTCCTCCGGGATGCAGAAAAACCAACCAGAACAGAGCCTCAGCTACTTGTAGGGTGGTCAGAAGGGAACTAATAGGAAGGAACCGAACACCCTTTGAAAACCAGTCTATGACCACCAAGATGGTGGTGTACCCTTTGGAGTCCGTGGAGATCCGTGATGAAGTCCATTGCAATGTGGGACCACGGTCTCTAGGGAACCGGAACGGGTAAAAGTTTACCGGCAGGCAACTTATGAGGGACCTTGGTGACCGCACACACAGAACAAGAATGGATCGCTTGAGCGACTTCCTTCTTGAGGTTCGGCCACCAGTATTTATGGCTAATTGCCGCGACAGTCTTCTAGACTCCGGGGTGCTCTGTTGCGAGTGCTGTATGAGCCCACTCGATCACTTGGTTGCGGGGTGGTTTAGGTATGAAAACTTTGCTAGCAGGGCACGTAATGGGGGCAGGATTCTGTGATGAACTGCATTCAATCTCAGAGTCAATATCCCACTTTATGAGCGCATGAATAGGAGCCGCTGGGACAATAGGTTCAGGCTCTGTGTCATCCACAGGAATGAGGAAGCACCTTGACAATGTGTCCGCTTTCCCGTTCTTGGGCCCTGGCCTATAGGTAATCATAAAGTTAAAATGAGTGAAGAACAAAGCCCAGCATGCCTGTAGCGGATTTAGCCTCGGATGGAGCTTCCCCGGGGTTCCATGTCTCTGTGATAGCACCGTACCTAGACCGACCTCTGAGGCGTCAACTTCGACCACAAAGAGCTTGGCTGGGTCGGGTAGTCTCAATATAGGGGCTGTCTTGAACGTTTCACGCGCCCGAGGCGTGAAGCGCACTTTCTTTGGCTTACCCTTTAACAGGTCCGTGAGCGGTGCCACCACAGAGCTGAAACCCCGGATGAACCTGCGGTAAAAACTGGCAAACCCAAGGAACCTTTGTAGTTCTTTTACTGACTGGGGCTCCAGCCACTCAGACACTGCAGACACCTTTTTCTCATCCATGCCCACACCCCTCAGGCCAATCTGGTAGCTGAGGAAGGCAAGCTCACGAATGTGAAACTCGCACTTCTCAGCCTTCGCATACAACTCATGGACGAGCAGGCGACGAAGGACCTGGCGTACATGGGACACATGTTCGGGTAAGGTTTTTAAGTGTATAAGTATGTCATCTAAATAAACGATGACAAACCTGTTCAGCATGTCTCTAAATAGTTTATTCATGAACGACTGGAAGAAGGACGGAGCATTTGCCAGGCCATATGGCATTACTGGTAGTGCCCGGAGGTGGTGCTGAACACAGTCTTCCATTCGTCACCTGCTCGAATCCGCACAAGGTTGTATGCACTCCGCAGGTCGAGTTTGGTGAAAATACTCGACCTGTGAAGTTGTCCGATGGCCAACGGGATGAGCGGAAGAGGGTGTGGGTACTTCACCGTGACCGTGTTGAGCCCCCGGTAATGTATGCACTGCCTGAGTCCACCATCTTTCTTCCCAACAAAAAAGAAACTAGCCAACGCAGGAGACATGGACCGGCTGATAAACCCCTGCCTGAGCACCTCAGCCACATAGTCCTCCATAGCCTTGGTTTCTACCTTGGACAATGGATAGACTCGGGACCAAGGTGTTGTAGTGCCAGGTAGGAGGTCTATCGCACAGTCCCACGGCCAGTGCGGAGGGAGTCAGGTTGCCTTGAACTCAGCAAAATATAGGTCACAAGCCAATATAAAATTCCGACACTCTGACAGATCACCCCTGTACCTCTCCGGAAGCGATGCGTGATGAGTCGGTGGGTAGCGCATGGGGGTGACCTGGGTCAGTGCTGGAGGTGGTGTGTGGCAAACGCTGAGCACCAGATCCAAAACCACGTGTGTCAGCTGATCCAGCCGGCCTTGGTGGTCCACGAGCCGCTGGAGCAGCTGTGGGTCCTCCTCGATGGGCAGGGGTACTCCTGCTGCGTCCATGTTGTGTGTGCGATCTTCTGTCATGTGCGACACGGGGAAGGAGGACACAGATGCAGAAGTACTAGAAAACACAAAGAGCTTTAATTCAAAACAAGGTGCAAACAGTCTCTTTGAAAAACACAAGGGCGTAGAGAACTGAAACAGAGAACAGTCCTTTCACTTAGGCACTGAGGTTCTCTCTCTTGCTCCAGACTTCTGACAGAGGGTAACACTCAGTCTAGGACGCGAAGACTTCGCTCCGTAGCTGAGGCGAACCCGATGCAGTTTACTCCTATCCAGGAGTCACGAGGAACACAGGGGGTCTGAAGCTTCACGACGTGCAGCACCCACGATGAGTGAGGCCAGCCTGAGGACAATTCCGCCTCACTGGTCAGCGCTAGAACAACAGGATAGAGAGAGAGAGCAAAAATCAAAGTCCACTGGTCGAGAACTGAAAGGGAAGAGAAGTCAGTACGTGAGTGAGACGAAAGATCCCAGGGGGCTTCCCCAAACAGAGAGCAGAGGGACGGTGAAGATAAGGGTTGTATGAGGGAGACTGCACAACTGACTGCTGGAAAGGCTGGGTTAAATACAGGGGAACAAACAGGAGAAAGCACACAAGAACCAACCGGAAAACACAACTAATCTAAACTAATAAGACGCTAAACTCAAACTAATCAGAACTGATAAGAACACACCTGAACTAACAAGGGGGCGCCTAGCAACCTAATCAGGAGGGAGCGTGGAGGCTCACTCCGCTGCAGGTAGGCACCGCACCCAAACGTAAACAAACCAGCACGTAGAAGAGGACTCCTCAGCTCAACAGAGTGGTGAGTGAGGCTGCTGGGGCGTGGGGGAGGTGGCGTGGATGTGACAACCACCATATCATGAACTTATTTCACAAACTGAAAATAAAACTAAAGGCAAATAGTACATGCAGGAACTAAAAATGACTTCGCTGGAAGCCTGACAAAGCATCACAGTGAAGATTTACAACTTTTCAAACAAGATGGCAGCATGTTATGTCACAAGGGCTTCTCTGGGTCCAAAACTTTGTTCAAAAGTTTTCTTTCAGTCAACTGCCACACCAAATCTTTGCTCAAATGTGTATCACAACAAGTGGCACACATGTTATCACTGCCAGACTGTTCTACAGTTAAGATATCAACAAGAAAATAACCTCAAGGATAGACTGCTAGCAAAGCTATGTGACTGGCTTGCTTTGGGACCAGATCTTCAGAGCACAGCGTCGCCTGTTGCTGCTGGTGTGTGAGGAAGTGGAAGCACAGGCTAAAAGCTAAAGCTAATGCTATCTGGCCAGCTATCCCATCCATCCATCTCGCCAATGGATTGCTCATTGGACAATAAACTGGTCTTCGCCTGACTTCAGCAAACTACTCAACGTGAGTTTAGAGACTGCTGTGCTTTTGTTTTTACAGAGACGTGGCTCAGCGACAGTGTCCTAGACCAGGGGTGCCCAACACATCGATCGCAATCTACCGGTCGATTGCAAAGGCAACGTGAGTCGATCACGGAGCCCTGCCTTTCAAAAATAAACTCTACCGCGCACAGGAGACCGCGCAATGTAAAAACGAGTGAACCGCGAGCCACAGAATACACTACACGTCATTAAAAACTCAGCTGATTGACAACTGCCTGTCAGAGTTTGACAGACGTGTTCAAGACTTTGCTTCACTCGAGTCAGTTACTACATTTATGTGCTACCCATTTCGGGAAGATGTAAAGGTTGTAAAGCAGGGGTATCAAACTCATTTTCGCCCAAATGGGTCAAAATTTAAGGTCTCTTGGGCCGGACTAAAAAATTTTTTTGGTCCGGTGAAGTAAAATAAAATGATTTTTAGTTTTAATTTGTTTTTATCAGACTTCAAAATAAGATTTTAGCGAACCATCGGTACCATCGGTACGGTATTGGCTCGTGGGTCGGTTGGTACGCGTTTTTTAGTATTCCATATATAGAACTTTTTAGGGTAAATTTTAATTTCATAAATTTTGTGCTTCAAAAAAGAGTGTTGGCGACTTTTTGGTAGAAGAGTGCCGCCATAAGAAGGTGGGGGGGTCGATTCTTATTCAAACTGTTGGTGACTGATTTTAAAAATCAGAGGTCAATTTTTTAAATAAATTAAATTTATAAATGATAAATTATGAAGATA
>JBBPCZ010035990.1:0-13556 GCA_037974445.1 Brycinus macrolepidotus
TGTGTGTGTGTGTGTGTGTGTGTGTGTGTGTGTGTGTGTGTGTGTGTGTGTGTGTGTGTGTGTGTGTGTGTGTACGCCCTGTGGTGGGCTGGCACCCCGCCCAGAGTGAGTCCCTGCCTCGCGCACTTGACCCCGTTTTGCTCCAATAGTTTTAGTTAAGCTGTGTTTCTCTTACTGATTATTACAGCTTACAAAAATCACACAGACAAGCCAGATGGGTATTGGACAAATGTTTTGTAGATGGATGAGACAAAAAAAACTTTCTGGTTTAAATGAGAAGTGTTATGTTTGGAGAAAAGAAGACACTGCATTCCAGCATAAGAACCCTATTCCATCTTTGAAAAATGATGGTGGTGGTAGTTTAATAGTTTGGACCCGTTTTGCTGCATGTGGGCCAAGACAGCTTGCCATCACGGATGTTCCATGAATTCCGAATTATATAAGTGAATTTCAAAGGAAAATGTTCGTACATCTTTCAGTGAACTGAATCCTAAGCACGTAACTCGTATCAAATAATGTTTCAGATTTTGTTTGGGTATTTTTATTTTGTGACTATGCCTTCATAAATCCACATGCTGATAGCAGCATAATTCATGATGTCATGCATGTTATTTCCAGTAATCCATTTAAATGGTGAGAACTGAATTTAGCATGTGATGGGACAGAGAATATGTATTTTGAATGGTTCTGAAATCTCTGCTTTGAAACAAGGGTTTAAGAAGAACTGAAATGTTCTAGACTGTCTGTTGGTTTCTACCATAACTAAGATCCAGCTCTGTATTTGTAAAAAAAACAAAAAAATCCAAGCATTTAAATCACTTACAAAACATAAAGCAGTCAAAGTAACAGAAATGACCATGTACTGTAGCATATATAAAAAAAAAAAATAGAAACTCACGAGTGCTCGGTTGAGTCTGTAGAGGAAGGTCTCTCCTTATCCTGTGGAACACTCTCATCAAATACAATAGTCTCTGTGTTCGCCAGACAGAACCCATTAGACCTCATAATCTCTGCAAAAAAAAAAACACATGTAAACAAGTGTAATGATCTTAAAGAATTAGTTAATCTTTGCTTGTGTAAATACTTATTTTGCTGGTCATTTACAAGAGTTAATAACAGCAGTGTTTCTACAGGGTGGTGTAGTTTCAGGGGAAAATTCTCAGACAAATTCCTCATTAATTTGCAAATGGCGTAAGGACGTAAGGAATGGTTATGAGCTTTGAGCAACCTTTTCAGAGAGGATGCTGAAGAAACGGTTACTTCAGGGTCAGGTGAAGTTCTGAATCTCACGATGCACATGTGTTTACAGCCACAAATTGCAAAATGGGAACTGAACTATTTTATTATTTCAAGGAAAAGCATTGCTGTGATATAGCCCAAGCTGTTCTGAACGCTCTGATTATGTCATAGATTTGCTTAAAATCTACACTCCCAATGTTAAACATGTGATTCACATACCTGAAATCTTTACTGGGCTCTGGAAGCATGGTTGTATCTTGTGGATGTTGTCATTTCTCAGCACTTGATCGAGTGGTGAACGTTCAAAGAATGTTAAGACCACCTCTGACCTGGAAAACTGAAAGTCACATAAGCATTAGCAACAGCGCTAAGAACCTACAAGCATTCAAAGCTGGGAAATCCACATTATCTAAAACAAGTAAATACCTGTTTCTAAATACTACTGAACTACAGCCAACAAATAATTGTTGTTAATCATTAAATCCAGAGCGAGACATGTTTTTACATTTGAACGGCAGGTAGCTCATTCAATGGTACTACGTGAAAACATTACAAAAAGATTTCTCCTAGGCTACATTCACATTACAGGGTTGAAGTAATAAACACATTAAACACGTTGCACAGGTTAGTTTGTTCTGAACTGTATTTATATGCTCCCAGATGCGATATATTTATGCATTTTGTAGACACTCTTATCCAGAACTTCACAACATGTGAGCACATTACTTTTTTCATCATCCACATCCAGCAGCAGCTAATGATGATACATGTGATACAATGTGTGTATGTTGATTCTTTCAAAGCAGAGGTGTGTTCACTTGAATGACAAATACGAGTCACTTACAAACACAAATGTGAACCATCATGCTAGAAAGATCTGTTCTAATGGACAAAAATCAGATCCATAGTCACACTTACTATCAGATATGCTCGCCTGATTATGTTGTCAAATATTTTACTATTTAAAGGAAAGGCATTGCTTTAGATTTAAATATTTTATGTAATGGGTTAATTCTGAAAAACGATATCGCATAGTTATAAAGATAACAGAGTAAAAATAGCAAAGACAGTAAATAAACGATTGACAACCGCACTACTTACAGGAGATAAAAATGTTATGGTCTGATCAGTGTGTTACAATTTCATATTTCTCTAATATAAGTGCAGCAGCTGTTATTGATATTGATACCCTCACAGTTTTAAACCAGAAGTAATGCTGCGTGGTCAATACGGTTCCACGACAGATGCATTTTATCATTCCAATTCCAATTATAGGTTTTTATTTTCCATTTAAACTTTCATTTTCCACTGAATAGCCCACACTGCAGACATCTAGATTGCCAAACTCCTCTCTGTTGCAGGCTGTGGATAATTTCCATTTGTGGCACTTCAGTGCAGACAAAGAGAACAAAAAAAGATGGACAAATGTGGATCTGACTTAATGTAGCCAATACCTAGCCCTTTAAAATGTGCCTCCCCCTAGCTTCAATATTCAGACGGAGATACATGTGCACACACACACTACTTTTGCATGTGTGCGATTGTCATCTTTATAGTAGTCGCAATTCCTCCTTGCATGTATGACAATGTCACATTGTACAGCTCTGGAAAGGCCTTTCTCCCAGTGTTCTCCTCAGAATACACATTTCAACCATCTAATGCAATTCAATAGGACTCCTCCAGTCATATGACACCACAATTGCAATTTCACTGTACAGGAAAATGTGCTTGGAAGAAAACAATAGCTGCCAGTTCTGTTTTGTCAGCTAATAGACATCTGCACTGGCTAACTCTGCATTAAGTACAGGTCTCGCTCTCTCCCACCTAGACAGGATGAGGCCAGTTGTGCTCTCTTGGACTCCTGGCCACAGGTAGCTTTGGGGATCAAACTCACTGATGTAAGAATGATCTACTTTGAACAGTGCTTGGTCTACAATTTATCTGGTACATTACATCATTGTAGTGCTTGTATCATACGTGTGTGTGTGTGTGTGTGTGTGTGTGTTTGTGTGTGTGTGTGTGTGTATGGAGGGCAGGGTTTCTCACCTTACATGGCATGTTGATGGTGTTCTTCAGCAACTTCTCTACCTCGTTCAGCTTGACTTCAATGTCCTTCGCTTCTTTAATCTTCACGAGGCCTGCAGACATGGAAAGATAACATTTTAATCTAGAACATCTAGAGAGAAAACAGTATTCAAACAGGATTTCAGACCAGAGGTGTTCATTGTGTTTATTAAAAACCGTTTAATAAGGCAAAGGCTTTGCCATTAAACTGTTTTGCACATCTGGATTTTGTTATGCAGTTGCACAGGCAGTGAACTGTCTCACAAATTTCACCCAGTCTAGACTAAACTCCCCTTGCAACTTACAAACCAAATAGCTCCAGCAGTAATAATAACACTCATGACTTTATATTAGGTTCTTTTCAACATATCTCTGGGAAAAATAGCTGTGGCCTTTATGCACATAAGGTCATCTTATCTAGGCACGCACAAAAGCAACTGGGCAGAACCCAGACATTCTCGGTAGGTCTCTGTAACCACGAGCATAAATGGTAGCGAGAAGCTGACCATCAGCTGACACGGTTAACCTTTCCAACCCAACAATGCCGAACGCTATCTCAGCTCCACTCAAAACAGTGCAGAGAGGGAAGAATAGAGATTTCTTGCAGCTGACATTCGGCAGCACAAGACTGTCAAGAGCAGGACAATATACCTCGCAGTAGTTCTAAAAACTTGACAAAAAACTGCCAGAGAAAGGTAATGTTTAGCTTTGCCAGACATTTTCTATGACATTGAGAAGCTCCTAAATAGAATATGTTTATGATATGAAGACAAAAATAAAAAGCTGTCAATGTAAAAAGAATTGATATTTGCCAAAGTGCCTGGTCAAGATCAGGGTCAGTTAGACCCTAACCTATATGTTAGAACAACCAAGAAATAATTGTTAAGACACGGCCACTTTGTTTATTTACTTTCCGGACGTTAAGTACGAGCTATTTCCTTTTCAGTGTTGCAAAAAAACAAAACAAAAAACAAAACAGGAAACATATATTTTTAGCAACTTACACTAAAACTTCTAACACTAAGTACATCAAAATCTAAGCATTTGGCCATTCTGGTTTTGTGCACCTGCTGCTACTTTAACCCTTCAATTCAGCTGTGTCCTCCCAACAAAAGCTCTCACTGACACTCTGCTTCCCTTCAAAGAGACACTTACGTTCACACAAGCAATGACCCAAGCACACACTTTACCCGTCTTAAACGTTTCTTTCTCAGGTGCATGTCAAGCGAATAAAGGCATGTTTTGGAGGAGAGATTATATACAAGAAAAAAAAATTAAAGATCCAGAGAAATTGAGACTGCGCAACCATGCAAGAACTCAGCGTGAAAGGATGTATAGTTTTCAAGAAGCCACTACTAAGAAATGGAAACAGACAAAACTTGGGATTACTAGGAAAATGCAACAAACTTCTGAGACTCAATTTTAGAGGTGTTTACAAGAAGCATGGAAAATATCCCTCTAGATTTCTGAGAGAAACTGAAAGCAAAAGAACAGAAGCTGTAATAAAGGCAAAGCATGGCCACACTAAGTACTGAAAAATGATATCATACTTAGTTGTTGAGGCTTCTGTGTAATTCATTCATTAATTTTCTGTGACCGCTTAATCCTTATTAGGGTCGCGGGTATCCGGAGCCTATCCCGGGGTCTACGGGCGCGAGGCAGGGACTCAACCTGGGCGGTGCACCAGCCCACCGCAGGACGGCTTCTGTGTAATTTTCTGTTCAATTCTGTCTGTCATTCCCTTAAGCTGAAGAGTGAATAACTCAGTACAAACTTAATCCTTTTGAATGGATATTAAATAAATGAAATGGTGGTCACTGGCTTTTTACCGTATATGGGAAAAGTTTCCTGACCATCAGAAAAAGTCACCAGACAGAGGTCACCAAATGCTGACGTCCTCGCGTTTCTAACTTTAAGATCTTGGCCTCGCTGAAGACCATGAGTACAAAGAGAAAGGACATCCAAGGACTTCAAGATGTCAGTTATAAAGTAGTGATTAGTCGTTCATTCAAACTGACAGGCAGGCCATGAAACGCTGTCATGAAATATTTCTAATGGCCCCAAGCTGGAAATGTTAGACTTTCCAGGAAAGCAGACAGACAGGGAAAAAAAAGCCCAAGTCTGAGGTGTAATGTATTCATATCAACTCCACCCACTCAGACAACTGCACTCTTGCCATGACGACGATGATGATGGCGATGAGCACATCCCACAGTGACGAAGTCAGGCTAACTCCCACACACACACACAACGAGACCTCACAGCAACCTTTTCACACCAAAGTATACTGTGTCAGAGCACAGCAGGCTCAGCCCTGATGTCACAGCTATTCATTACTGCTGACCCAAGTAGATGACATCAACCCCTGGGGCAGCAAAGAAGGATTAGCTGGTTAAATCACTGCTGGCTCTCGGGGACTCGGGCACAATATATTTTAAAACTCCCAAGCTCAAGATTATTCTGAAGAACACAATATGTCCTTTATGCAAAGCCAGGACGGTTTAACTAGCTGACAGGTAATGCCCCGCTGGGGTACTGCTGCCTGCTCTCAGCACTGAGGAGACCTATTGTACATTAGTGCCCTAAGGTCAGGACGTTAAGGGACCTTGAAAAGCAAACAGGTTGCCTCTTCATAAGAGTGTTTCTCAGCCCCGGTTCTGAGCCCCCTGAACTGAATGTTTTGGTTTTTTTTCCTGTTCTAGGCATACCTGAAATAAATTACTGGCTAATCATCATGTTCTTCACAAGTCGAATCAGGTGTACTTTATCAGTTTCACAATATTTGAGCTATGATAAAATTCGACTGCAATATTTTTTTAAATCTGTGATATGCTATGTACTGTAATATGACATACTGTGTTCTTCTCACACATAGTTTTTTAAGATAAGAGATAAGATAACCCTTTGTTAGTCCCACAAGTGGGAAGTTTGCGTTGTTACAGCAGCAAAGTAGACAGTACAAACGAAGAAAGCAGAAGCAGCATAACCAATAGAATAAAAACTATACAATACAATAGAAAAATATGAAAATTATATACACTATTCATTACAAAAATGTAAATCTAGAAGTTCTTTTACTGAAGAATTGTGATCAAAGTCTCATTTACTGTACTGCATTCACATATTAAGTACAATGTCTTGCCTAGTAAATGCTTCCCAAAGCCATTTTGCTGACAAAGAAAGCAATACGCTGTGGTATAATATCAGTCCGCCAATGAGCTCAAAACACTGAAAATAAATAATTAAATAAACCACTAATACTGTTTTTCCAGCCAAAATATCACAATTCCACTATTGTATCAAGTTTTTCTCCCAGGCCTGTAACATAGAATGAAAGTGTTGTTACAAAATATTAATTCATATTAATGAATAATGAGTCTTAAGACTAGTAACTGTATAGTGAGCCTAGGGTTAAAGGAGTTAATGCGTTCTTTACACAAAACAGGCGACAGATGAACCTCTCTCTCAAACGCACGCTGGGCAGAGTGTTTGGGTTGTATACAGATCACTACAGATCATGATAGGATGTGTGTCTCATAGTCACGCTTGACTTGTGACCTGAACTCCAGCTGACAGACACAGAAAAAAAGAGCCAAAAACAAGAACAGCTGGGTTTATAACTGGGCCGAGTGTAAAAGTTGCAAGAAAGATGCCACCTTATAAAAATAAAGACGGCAACTGATACTACACTGAGCCCAGCGATGTGTCGCATTCCTCACAGGCATCCAACAGCTCTCTTCCTGACAGGACATCCCGTGGAAATGTTGATTTCCTGTGTCCACTTCCTGTGGGTTAATGTCTTTCCACAGACAAAGAGAGAGAGAGAGAGAGTGTGTGTGTGTGTGTGTCTAAAGGGTAAAATTAAGGGACCATATATAAATAGGTTTCCTTTTACAATAAAAAAGACAGTTGAAAACTTAGAAACAGCTTCCACCTGCGAAACAAAAGATGTACTCCTATGTTACCTAGTTAAGTGCAAAACACCCAATAACAGTGGAACTCGTTGACTCATTCTTCAGTTCGTCAATATTCATCAGGGTTTTGTTAATACGTGCTTTAATATGAGGTGTCTATAAGAATTTCTGTGTACTTCGTGCAGAGACCTTGCAAGATCAACAGGCAAATGACTTGACAAGAACTGCATCAACAGACAGAGTGTGTTAAAACACAAGAAACTGATAAGAACACGACTGTTTCACAATGCTAAGACACTGCTGAAAATGAAGTGTCTCGTCATGCTGCTTGGACCAATTTAACTCTTCACTCTGAGGATAAACATATCATTTCTGTCAGAACAAAATCTTTTTCATGTAAATCCTTTTCCCAATTCTTTTTGGACCATTTCTTCTGGTTCATTCATCCTGAAAGCGTCACATGATGTAAAGGGCAGCTGGTCTTTTCAAATGAAGCAAAAAAAAAATAAAACAAAAAAGAGAAAAAGTTTCAACCCGTCAGTGATATAGTAATGGTGCTGTTCCAGGATCAGATTTTCCTGCATTAGTCCTGCTCTGTCAGGGGTAAAAGCAGTCTGACTTTAGTGGAGGCTGTGACACCTGATTTCATGTAAAGCTGTACATGAGGTTACCTGAAGGTGCATTTTCCTTTCAAATTCAGGGAAACCAGTAATCAGTAACATGACGAAACACGTTTTTATGTGTTGTGTGACTGGAGTGCTGACAGCGACTGGGGATAATCAGCTATATGTGCTAGTCTTCAAGTGTCTACATCTAACTCAAAGCCGGATACTCTGTCAGACACAAATAGGAAACACATCTCTGCTATCTGACCCTGGATATCTGTTTCACCGTGCAAACTGGCAACAGCAAACAGCCCTTTCTTTCATGCGCAAATCCAATTTTTTAGCTGCTGGAGATGCACAAGCTGAAAATGAGCAGTGCAGCCACTTGAAAAAGATCCTACCAGCTTAAAGGAATGCTCTAACCTTGTTAAAGCTAATCTCCACCTTCTGCATCTGCACCATACGGTTAATTTCTATGGACAATCATTTTTCAGTCAAAGAATAGAAAACACATTTATAATAGAAGACAGTTGGCAGGGGCTGAAACACACGTGAACATAGATGTAAACAAAGTCTTTTAGAGTGAAATGCTGCATTCTAGAGAAAATTACAAGGTCAGAATTGTTCACAGCAGTGGTGCTAGAAACCAGATGTCTCATGTGTCAAAAAGCTCCCTCAGAGAGTTTGTACACGGAAGAGTTACAAATAAGCTGCATGGCGTTTGAGACGCTATTTTACAATAGTTGTGAGAGTTTTGGTCTGAAAATGTAATTATTTTTTGCCACATAGGTTGATTCAAGGTGTTCTCAGGCAAATCTGTTACCAAGAAAAATGTATTTTATCATCAGCATCACATATAAAAAAATCTCAGAAGACACATATAGGTTCACTACTGGGTTTTTTTTGTAGTAAATAAAATAGTTATTTGTGTTGTAGGGTCATGGTTCTCCCCTCTTGGAAGAGTGAACATTGAAACTCCAATCTGGGTCCTCTGTCCAGCTCCAGCTTCACCCTGACTCCACTGTCTCGTAATCACACACACCCGCATGTATTTTCTGAACTCATTAACTCTTGGGTACCTCCTTAGCTGACCTTTGCCTTTGCGTAGCCATGCTGATATCCCACTCAGCCCCCATTATTACAGAAGACTTTGCTATCTGCAAGGGCTGCAGCAAGAAGCATGGCTCTCATGGCTATAACAAAGTCCGTCTCCTCAACATCTTCCTCCTGTTTGGCCAATCACTGTGGGTCGTTCCACTCTAAGGAAGCCCAGTTCGCTTTTGTACTGTCCTTGCTGCAAGGACTTGCCCTACAAGTGGGGTTCTCCAGAACAAGGTAACTCATTCACTGGCCAAGTTTTGGGACCTCTTCTGATTTGTTTTTGACCTTCAGCTTGAGGAACAGCAGAAGGTTCTTAAAGAACTTTATGAGGGACCAGTGTGGGCTCAGGGTGACATAGTGGGTACTGAGCAAAGGAAAGCAGAGGAGGTTACCAATTAAACTCTGCCTTTCACAGAGCCGGCCACAGCTCTGGAAAATACTGCTAGCCCGACTCCACAGTGCAACCAAGTGCTCTGGAGAGCACCAGTGAGCTGGACCTCTAGTGGCTCAGGAAGTGGCTGTTGTTCCGACAGCTGGCCAGTCACCTGAATCCTAACATGCCACTCTCCTAGTATTCAGTGGCAAGTCTAGAAACGCATCAAGTGCTGGCTTTCCAAGGTAAATTTAACTTCATCCCTGGCCCTTTGTCTTCAACTGGGCTTGGTCCCCGGCCTTTGCCCTGAACCGGTCCTTGTCAACAGCCTTTACCCTGAAAGGACCTCCGTCCCTGTCTGTGGTTCTGTCCGTTCCTGTCCATTTTGCTAGTCCAGTCTCTACCGACCTACCTCTACCTTTGCTGGTCATTATGTCTGTCTGGACTCTGGTACATAGCTGACTGTGTCATGAAACTGCCATTTCTTCAAACACGGCATAGTTTGATTACTTCCACTTGTCCTCACTTCCACTCCCGCACATGCCACTTATTTTTGTCCCATGTCTGGTATGAGTGTTGGGGGTGGTCTAAAAAGCTGTTAGGGGGTTGAATTTAGGAAAAACTTCCTCCCTTATTTATTCCGCTTCCCTAGCAGAAATGACACAAGCCAGAGAGGCACTGTCTGTCTCTCTTGTTGCCTTGGTGACTCGGCATAACTAAACAAGGACTAGCCCTCTGGAATGGGCTAAGGAGAGAAGCCGGAATGAGGGAGGTAAATTTAGAGCCCAACCACTCAAGCACCATCTCACATCTCAGTGACAATTAGAGGAACAAACTGAAATATTGAGCTGGGCAAGAAAGTAAAGGCGGAGACAAGAGGGGAAAAAGCAAATTATATCAGAAGACTATAAGTTTCAGGCACAAACATAACAGTGGTGACACATTATCCTCTCTCTGAACTGCTCTGGATCTAATCGTGTCTCTGAGCTGCCACCAGAGAGCCACATGATGAATGACAAAAGAGAGTGAGGGAAAGACAACAAAAGAGAAGATGAATAAGGGGGGGAGTAAGTCATTTCCCACTTGTGTTTCATTTTCCATCATGCATTGTTTTTAGCGACCGGGTTTTAAGCCAGTGTGAACGTTTAATCCCAAGAGCGAGAGACGAAGATCAAGCAGAAAAGCTGTTTTGGAGCAGAGTTTCCACAACACGCTCCGCCTCAGTGCCCACAGACAATAGAGAGAAGTAGCAGTGTGATAGAGGGCTGATTATAGATGTGGCACGAGTTGGGCATCACGCCATCCCTGAGTGGCATGCCAGACGCCAATCCACTGACGACAGCGCTGTGGTGTCTGGATGGATGACTGCTGACACAGTGATGGCAGTCTGGAGCTGTGAAGAGGAGTCCACAGGAATGGATACCATCCCAACAAACAGCAGCTGTATAATCAAGATGTTTCATGCGGCTTAATTACACAGAAAATGTCCAAAGTCACCCTTCTCCATGCAACAAAACAGGCCTACTGAAAAAAACGGAGGCATGTCAACTCCTAAACAGGAAGCAATTGTTCTTAAATTGTTTTAAACCAACTCAAGAAATGAAAAAAATCTGTCACATTTGTTTTTGCTAAGCAAAAGAGGACATCTGTTATTATCCGAATTTGATGAAAAGTTATTGTTGCATTTATTCTTGGGAAATTATTGTCATTATCTGACACTGAACCAAATGTGAAGAAGACTCAGAATGTAAATTAAATGTAAATATTAAATAATTAATTCTGTACCTAACTTTGCAATTGATTGTGCATTTATGTAATGACTTTGTATAATTATGAATGAAAAGTACAGCAACGCAATTATACTAGACCTCTAAGGATTAAAATAGTTGAAAAAGTATTCCTTTAAAAGTCTCTAAGAGGTATGTAACACCATAGGGCTTTTTGGAAACCAGGCTTTGGCTTGACGAGCTTACGAAATACCATCCAGAAACACTTTTCATACTAACCAGAATTCGTAGTATTCGTAGTCTGCTAGACTATGAGGCTTCAAGACTTCTGCTAGAGCGAATGCCCTTCGCTTGTACGCATTAGATTAAAGGGCAACAATGTTTTTATTTTACCCCACTGAGCACTTGATAGCAATTCAGGCATTCAGTGGGGGAACAAATAATTGCAATAATTGTGTACAGATGTAGAAGCTTCTTGAATGAGATGAAGAAAGGGGGGGATGGGAATTAGCGAAAATGACAAGAGGGCAGTGAAATAATAGAGGGCTGCATGAAGACATCCTAGCATAAAAGTTCAGGGCCTATCCGTCTTTATAATCTGTATCAGGAACTGTCTGAGTGCTGCTCAGGGGTGTTTGCCGAGTCCAGGTCTGGAGACTCCCCTGCACTGCACAGTTTAACATCATCTTGACTTATGGTCCTGAACAGCCTTTTTACTGCTTGAAAGTTTGGTACAGGCATGCTAGAGCACAAAGAACACACTGAAACACTGAAACGGCCAGTACAGGAAGACCTCCAACCCTCAAACTGCAAAACACTGCAGCCACTAAGATCCTACAATAACAATGTGGTTTCAGTGCCACGCAGTGAAGGAAGGCAATCTGTGTTTCCCTATCACAAACATTTGGGAGTGATTTTGAGAGTCTAAGCCTATTTCAAATCATCTATTGCATACCTATCCAAAACATCTAGTGTGATTCTGGGGGAGCGGCTGCAAAATATAGATTATAAACATGGCATTTTCAGTATCAATGGGTGTCGGTATCGGGCTATCCATTATCTGAACCACTTACCCTTATCAGGGTCGTGGGGGTGCTGGAGTCTATCCCCGTGGTCTTAGGGCAAAAGGCATCGGAACATCCTAGACACACAGACAAACACAGATACACCTAGGGGCAATTCTGCATTTCCAGTTCACCTGATCTGCATGGGTTTGGACTGGGGGAGGAAACAGGAGTACCGGGCAGAAACCCATGTGGACACGATGCCACTCCACACAGAAAGAACCCTTTTGCCGCCTCAGTCAGGAATCAAAAGTAAAGTAAAGTGGCCCTTTACAGTCACGCGTGAACACACCACACAGTGTGAACAATGTGAAATTCTTTCTCTGCATTTGACCCATTCACCAAGTGAAGCAACAGGCAGCCAGTGGCGTGGCACCCGGGGAGCAGTGTGTGGGCACGGTACCTTGCTCAAGGGCATCTCAGTGCTGCCACTGGCAGTCCTGGGATTCGAACACACAACCTTCCGATCGCAGGGGCAACTGCCTAACCACCAGTCCACCAGTTGCCCCAGGACCTACTTGCTGTGAGGCGACAGCGATACCCACTGTACCACCCTGCCACCTGGTATCAGGCCGTTGTCAGAAAAAATGCTCAATGGGGAAAAATGAATCCAAACCAAGTCTGTAACAATCCAAAATATCACTCCAACACATTGTGTGATGTCATGTTGTTAGCTGTGTACTTCTTCCTGTATGGCAGTAGAGTGCTTGAGCAGTTTGAGCTCAACAGTATATTTTAACTTGAGTAAAGTGCTTCCATAAAAACAGTTCATTTTAAAGCTTAGTAGTCTTCAATGGAAAAAAAAAATTGGCATTGACTGATAAGGTTTCAATATCAGTATTAGAAAAGAAAAAGTGGTACTGTACCATCCGTAAAGTATAACCGACGAGGCTACTGCATTTAATTGAAATAATCACCTAAACACCTAAAACGTGAAGAACTAAGAAGGTTTAACACCAGCAACACGTGGCTTTAATGTTGAATTAAATCCTAAAACTCTTGGGCAAGTTTTCAAAATGCCACCAGCTAACTTTAGAACAGCAGCAGAGGAAGTGTGTGAGCAGAGACATGTGCAAACGCTGTCTATAAACGGCTCATTATTTCATGAGAAGCTGGTCAGTGAATCATTAGTGTGAAGTGCATGAGAGCTGCTCTGTGTCACTGCGGACAGCCCAGTGAATTATTAAGCAAACCGCTTGAACCTTGGTCCAAAACAAGACAGTCATCATTGATTTTGTTAAAGTAGGCCAAATTCCCATTAAAAACAAGTACTGCTGAAACTACTTGAAAGTATGCTGTAAACATGAATAGCATACGATGAGCAGCACTTTAGAATTTATCTTCTTATTCGCCCAGTTTAACTCTTCCCTTCTACCTATTACAGCAGTTCCACTATATGGGCAAAAGTATTGGGACACACCTGTTTTTCAGGGTTTGGGCTAGGCCCCTTACTTCCAGTGAAGGGCAAT
>JBBPCZ010036001.1:2500-12500 GCA_037974445.1 Brycinus macrolepidotus
CCCCTCAGCATTTTCTCATTATCTGTGTGTGTCTGTGTGTGTGTGTGTGTGTGTAATAGCCATTGATTTCTGGTATGCACATTTATTTTATGAGCTAAAATGGGCTTCACTCGCCCCTGTGAAAGTGTGTATGTGCAGATATTTAGGCATGCATGTCTATTACAAATATGCAAGTGTTGTGGGGTTTTTTTTGGGCGTGTGTGTGTGTGTTTTGTGTGTATGTGTGTGTAATAATTCAGCAATATGTCATGTGTATCCGAATACTAGGTCACACAAGGCTGCCTACGTAGTGCATATGCACTGAATAGCATTTAACCGTCACACGGTTGCGCCGCCTGAAAACTTTCCATTAACGCATAACGTCACACCGCTATTATTTGGAATGTTCAGCAATAAACATTCTAACACTTCTAACTGATCATCAGTGCAAGTTAATGGAGATTCAGGATTACAGTTGATACACCGTCACCTTTACACTCAGAGTTTATATTTATACTGTTATACACACACACACTCTCTCTCTCTCACACACACACACACACACACTCAGTCCATCAGTAACTAAACCACACTAAACTTGGGCTGCAGCTCAACAGCTGACGCACCAACTGACGGACGGAGCACCGTGCAGGACACTCAAGAGCACAACACACACCACCAACAAACACACACAACCAAGAAACACACACAACCAACAAACACACACAACCAGCATACACACACCACCAACAAACACACACAACCAAGAAACACACACAACCAGCAAACACACACCACCAACAAACGCACACCACCAACAAACACACACCACCAACAAACACACAACCAAGAAACACACACAACCAAGAAACACACACAACCAGCAAACACACACAACCAACAAACACACACAACCAACAAACACACACAACCAACAAACACACACAACCAAGAAACACACACCTCCAAGAAACACCCACCACCAACAAACACACACAACCAACAAACACACACCACCAACAAATACACAACCAACAAATACACAACCAACAAACACACACAACCACCAAACACACACCACCAACAAACACACACAACCAACAGACACACACAACCAACAAACACACACCTCCAAGAAACACCCACCACCAACAAACACACACCACCAACAAACACACAAAACCAACAAACACACAACCAACAAACACACACCACCAACAAACACACACAACCAAGAAACACACACAACCAACAAACACACACCACCAACAAACACACACAACCAACAAACACACACCACCAACAAACACACACAACCAACAAACACACACAACCAACAAACACACACAACCAACCAACAAAAACACACAACCAACAAACACACACAACCAAGAAACACACACAGCCAACAGACACACACAACCAAGAAACACACACTCACTATTTGACGCTGTAATCTTTACATTTGGCACATTACTGAACCTCCTGACACGTGTCAAAGTAACACCAGCAAACGACCCTGACAAGCTGTTGTTTTGGTTACAGCCTGTATAAACCGTTTTTATAGAGTGTTTATTGTCCCCCATTATTCACTATGGTACCGTAACCACAGCAACAACAGCTCGTGCTGTTGAACAGTGAACATTATCATCCTGTCGAACGAGTGAAACCAGCATCGAGGTGAATGTTGTCTCACTGACGAAGAGATATTTAGAAATTTAATTTTAGAAATCTGAATTTTAGAAGTTTAGAAATCTGATTTTAAAAAGATAGGCTGATATCAAAGAGATGTTAGAGGCTCGCTGTCTGCATCATCACCGGCCTGGAACTGCTGCTAAGAAACTGCATCTCCACAGTCAGACGGTGCAACTGGAGCTAATACAAGAACAATTCACAAAACAAAGTACAGAGTTGTTGAATTGTAGTGTGGAATGTCGGTCCACAAACCAAAAAACAGTAAGGGTTTAACTTTTTAAAAACTCCCCCACTGAGCCAATAAATATAAACAGCCTATGTATGTACTCATGTTGTGTCATTATAGCAACAATTTATGAAGTGAGGAGTTCGAGGCTCAGCTCTTACATCCTGTAAATACTGTCGTAAGCTGTTCATAAACTCTACATATGGAACATTATGGAAGTGCGAGTGTGTGTTGTGTTTGTGTGTGTTTACCATAGGGTCTTTCACTCTTCAGGTTACACACTCTGCACTGCGGGTTGCGGACCGGTTGTCCTGGCACGTGTTCCACCAGTTTGCAGAACATCTCAGGTTTGTGCGCTCCACACGTGGCATTAGTGGTGATTTTAGCCATGGAGGCCAAGTTCAGCACAGCCGGAAACAAACCTGCACAGACAACAACGTGTTTATTTCATGAGAAAAGTTCATTATGCATTTTAATTTAGTTATTGTGCATCTATACCAATCAGTCACAACATTAAAGCCACTGCAGGTGAAGTGAAGAACACCGATAGCCTAGTTACAGCATCACCTGTCGAGGGGGGTGTATATTAGTGAAGTGAAATGACCATTTATCATATGTGAACACACCACAGCACACAGTGTGAACAGTGTGAAATTCTTTCTCTGTATTTAACCCATTTAACCCATTCACCAAGTGAAGCAGTGGGCAGCCAGGAACACAGCAGTGTGTGGGTATGGTACCTTGCTCAAGGGTACCTCAGTGGTGCCACTAGCAGTCCTGGTATTCGAACCTATGACCTTCTGATCACAGGGCCAACTCCCTAACCACTAGGCCAACAGCTGCCCCATATGAGTGGACAGCCACTTCTTGAAGTTGATGTTGGAAGCAGGAAAAATGGATGAGTTTAAGGGTCTGAGACACCTTGACGAGGACCAAACGGTGATGTCTAGAAGACTTGGTCAGAATATCTCCATAACGGCAGGTCTTGTTGGGGGTTCCTGGTGTGCAGTGGTCAGCACCTACCAACAGAGCTCCAGGGAAGGAGACAGGGTGACAGGGTCATGGATACCTGAGGCTCACTGATACGAGTGGGGATTGAAGGTTAGTCTGTATGGTCTGATCCCACAGAAGAGCAGCTGTAGCACTATCTACTGAAAAAGTTCATACTGTCTCTGATAGAAAGGGGTCAGAACACACAGTGCAATGCCCCCTGCTGCATATGGGGTTGCAGACCGGTCAGAGTGTCCATGTTGACCCCTGTCCACTGAAAGAGCCTGCAATGGACATGTGAGCATCAAAACTGGACCATGGAGCAATAGAAGAAAGTCACTTGTCTGGGGAAGAAATGGCACCAGGATACAATATCGGAAGACGGTATTGTTATCTAATGGTAGGGTCGTCTTTCAGCAGGATGATTCCCCCCACGCTGCAAACACTGTTCAGGAACAGTTAGAGAAACAAAGAGTTCATGGTGCCTCTAAATTCCCCTGATCGAGCATCTGTGAGACGTGCTGGACAAACTGGTCTAATCCATGGAAGCCGCACCTCACAACATACAGGACTTAAAGGATCTGCTGCTAAAGTCTTGATGGGGCTTGTTTTAATTCTCTTGAGACTTCTAAAGTTGAAGCTGAACTGACCCTGCAGAATTCCGTCTGAACCAGACTAAGGCCCAAAACAATTTTGTCAGAATCTGACTACAACCTTTTGAATTCAGAAACTTCTGCTGTGCTTGACTATAACATACAAAATTCTGTCTGAATGCAGTCGTGCTCTGTCAGAATTCTGTCCTGACCCAAACTATAGCCCAACAAAATTCTGTCTTGACTCAACTGTAAGCCAAAAAAATTCTGTCCCAACCAAACTTATACCAACAAAACCCATTGAGCCCAGCAAAATTCTGTCCTGACCAAACTGTATACCAACAAAATTCTGTCCCAACTGAACTGCAGCCCAAAGTTCCTAGTTATCTTAATTGGAAAAATTTGCAGACATTTACTCGACTATACAAGAGTCGACCCAAAGCCAAACCCAGACAGGGCTTGTTTCAATTCCCTTAAGACTTCAAAAGCTGAAGCTGAACTGATTCATTTGGTTTCTTTTGAGGTCGATGGAGCCGTCTGATGTGGGGGAAGTGCAGAAACAGAGCACACAGTTTCCTCTCCCATGAGAAACTGGACAGGAAAAAAAAGAGGGTTGCATTCCTCCTACCATCCTCCTACCATTCCATACTCCTGTCTTCTGGACTTCCTGGGCTCAGGTTTAGGAAAACACAGTCTGGTGATTGTGGAGAGAGCACTGCGAAACACAACAAGCAGTCTTAGGGTGTGTGTGTGTGTGTGTGCACTTGTGTATGTGTGTGTCTGTGTGTAAAGAGGAGAACGCTTCTGGTCTGATTCAGAGAACACAGAGCTGGCTCTCTGAAATGACTCCCAGCTGTTCAACCAGATGTTCCTGCAAATCTACAGAATAACATCTGAAAGGAAAAGAGAAAGAGAATGTGCGTGTAAAGAGTTTTATTTTTTTCCAAACAGATTTCACGCACAAAAATGATGTCATTGCTGAAGCTCTAGCACTGAAGATCTTCGCTTCAGAGGCTTTTGAACGTCCAGACAGTGGCAGCCAAAGGAGAACAGGTGGTTTTAGGGACTTTATGTCCGTACAGGGAGAGGTTTATAGAGAACAACCAAAAAGCCTGTTCCTGGACGAGTCTGGTGAATGAATGACCAACGGAAATTATGACGGATGTTCACCAAGATCAGCAAAAACCAAAACAAAGCTACATCTGTGTCTTGTTTTCCTACCAAGAAGAAAAACAAAGAAACCTCCGTATCCTTGTCTGGAGCAACAGGGTACATAAGAGATGTAAGACTCCCTGAAATGTTGATCCGAACATGAATATTATCCCAAAAACGTTGCCTCTCCAACCATAACTCAGTACTAGTCAAGTCAAGTTTATTTACATGACCCATTATCATACACAAAGGTCAGTCAAGGAATAGAATAAAAACATTAATAAATCAGTAAGCATAAAAATAGTAGGAAGTAAAAAGAAATAAAAGAAAATCAACAAAGGAAGATTAAAAGTGCAATAGAGGGGCAGATATTTAAAAGAAGGTGGAGGAGAATAGTATGTTTTTTAGCAGCTTTTTAAAGCTCCAGTTGGTGCAGATCTGATACTGATGGACAGTTGGTTGGACAGCATAGTGGATAAACACAATTTCACCAGGTTTAGTTTCAAATCTTTTCACCACTAGCTGAGCAGCTCCTGCAGATCTAAGAGACCCACCAGGAATATATACTTCAAACATATCAGAGATAGATTTAGGACCCAAACCACTGAGTGACTTGAACTGGGAGCCACTACAAGAACCTGACAATTGGAGTGTTGTGATCTCTTTTCTTGGTTTTGGTTAGAACTCTAGCAGCAGCATTTTGAATGAGCTGGAGCTGTCCAATGGACTTCCAGTGAGAAGAGTGCTGAATAGACCGTCACTTCTGTCCTAATTTATACAGCATGAAAAATATCTGCCCAAATTTGACTGTAACCCCACAAAATTGTGCCTAACCTTGACTATTCACAAGATTTGGTTCAGAAAACATTCTGTCTTCACCCAGTTTTAGCCTGACAAAACTGTTTGATCCCAAATGTAGCCTGAAAAATCCATATCTGACTGTAACCCTACAGAATTTTGTCTGAACCAGACTAAAACCCAAAACAATTTTGTCTGAATCTGACCACAACCGAACAGACCACAACAGAACTCCCTCTGAAATCGGAAACTTCTGCTCTGCTCGACTGTACCCTACAAATTTCTGACTGAATGTTCTGTGAAAATTTGTCCCAACCCAAACTATAGCACTATGAAATTGTGTTTCAATCTGACTGTAGTTCGACAAAACATTCTGTACCAACCCCACTGTAGCCCAACAAAACTTTGTCCAGACCAAACAAAAGCCCAACAAAATTCTGTCCCTAACCATTTGTGGCCCAATAAAAATTCTGTCATGAACAAACTATAGTCCAACAAAAATTCTATGCCAGCACAACTATAGCCCCAAAAATTCTGTCCCGAACCATCTGTAGCCCAATAAAAATTTTTGGCCAGACCCAACTATAGCCCAGCAAAATTCTGTCCAGACCCACCTGTAGTCCATTAAATTTCTGTCCCAACCCAACTGTGGCTCAAAAATATTCTGTCCCGTGCCATTTATAGCCCAATTAAAATTCTGTCATGACCCAACTGTAGCTCAACAAAACTCCCTCCCAGCGTGACTACAGACAAAAATCTGTCCCAACTGTGGCCCAACAAAAATTGTGTCACAGTGTAACTATAGCCCAATAAAATTCTGTCCCAACTGCAGCCCAACAAAATTCTGTTCGAACTCCACTGTGGTCCAACAAAATTCTGTCTGGACTCAACTTTAATCTGATAAAATTTTGTTCAAATCCAACTGCAGTAAATACCTAATAAAACATTTTTGGGGTACACACACTTTGCCCGGTAGGACTTTAGGCATGAAACAACTACTCAGTCACATGTCAATCACATGTCTTTATTGTGGATTAGAATTTGGTCTTTCTGTGCAGAGATAGTTTGTATAAAAGATGCCTGAGAAACCCTTCTGCCCATCACACACAACACCCAACAAAAAAGAATCCTCTCTTTCCCGGGGCAGCTGCTGCTTCAGCACTGCTTTCTTCTGAATTCTTTATTCCTGGTTTGTTTTTATCCCCTGTTCATTTCAAACCCTCCTTCACAAGGCAAGGTTCAGCTGAGACCTGAGCTTCATTTGTACTGAGGCAGTTCTAACAAACTAACAGTCAAAAACGCAGGAAAACCTAAGAAAAACTGAAATCCTAAGCAAATAAAACATCTCCAGCTTTTGGTCAGGCAGGGGCCCTGAGCTGACTCATACAATATTCATATCTGAAAATCATTCCAAGTGCACTCTACAATGGAAATTGAATTTCTGGCGCCAAACGTTTGGGAAACTTCAGTGAAAAAGGCCACACATGAATGGACCGCTACCTTCAAAAGCTGGGAAGGTTGATGGGTCACATTCTTATCGTTCTGTGGTTGAGACGTCCAAACACTTCATGTACATAAAAAATAAAAATGTTTCATATAACTCTTATAATATAATAATATTAATCATAAAAATAATGATGATCATTGACCCACACAAATGCGTTCTTCTGTCTGCGCTTGTGCAGAATGTGAAGTGGGCACTTTTAGAGAAATGAAGAAATATTCAGTTTGGACATTTCGTGAGGCCACCTGCATGTTTTACGTGGTAAATGGTTTATTTTCCACAAAATATTCGCACAAGGACAAACATTTGTGCTACAACTATAATAGGAAATATTGCAATTAGTCACCAGCTAGAGGGACATTTTACTCCTAATTGAGATGTTCTTCAGTCTTTCTAAGAAATTCGTCCTACATTAATCCTAAGTTGCAGTCTGGAGGGCAATAGAGTCCTTTCCTGAGTCTTGTTTCCTCTCAGTGGTTCTTCCTCCTGCTGAATTTAGGTTCTACTCAGTAGTTTTTCCTCTATCTCTTTGCAAGTTTTTCCTTTTGAGTCTTGGTTCTTCTGAGTAGTTCTTCCTCCTTCTGTTAGTGATTTTATCCTTTTGAGTCTTGGTTCCTCTCATTGGTTCTTCTTCATAATGTTAAGGAGTTTGTCCTCCTCAGTCTTGGTTCCTCTCAGCGCTTGTTCCTCTTGCTCTTCGTCTAGGTTCTTCTCAGGTCCTTCTGAGTCTTGGTTCCTCCCAGTGATTCTCAGTGATGCTTACAAAACTTCTCCTTCTGAGTGTGGTTTTTTCAGAGTAGTTCCTCCTCCTTCTCTTTGCAATTTTTTTGTCTTGGTTCCTCTGAGTGTTTCTTCCTCGGGCTCTTAAGGAGTTTGTCCTCCTCAGTCTTGGTTCCTCTTGCTGTTTGTTCCTCTTGCTCTTTGGAGTTTCTCTTCTGAGTCTTGATTCTTCTCAGTGGTTCTCAATAATGCTACGAGAACTTTTCCTTTTGAGTCTTGTTTTTTTCAGAGCAGTTCTTCCTACTTCTCTTAGCAACGGGCCACTTTATTGGAAACACCTACCTTGTGCTTCCACTCACTGATGTATATGTCATGTGATGAACAGACCCCTGTCATGTTTGATTGACAGCTCTCTGATTCCCTGAGGGCTGCCTAAATGCACCCCCCAGCCCACCCCACCCCCTCGCGGCATTTGCAGCACGAGCGCTCCGCCTGAGTGGGACAATTCCTCACAGCAGGAACTCGTTTAGGAGCAATTAGGGAACAGCGCCGGAATTAAAAGCCTCTACGAGCTTCGAAGCTGAAGAACATTTCGCCTGCTTCTATAACACCCCCCTCCACACACATGCACACACACACACACACACACTTTTCCTCACAAAAGGGCCTCGCTGCACAGGTTAATGCCTCGAGACCTTCGGCGGAACAAAAGAGGGACAGTCATTTCAGGCGAGTCAGAAACTCAAGACTCGCCACAAAAGGAGGCAGGAAAGATTAACGTTATAAAAAGACGCCGTGTTCTGTGATATTTTTCTTTTTTCTTTTTTGGCTTAATTTTAGGCCTCCCTCCCTCCTGAGCCTCTGATAATTAATCTCACGTGAAGCCGGATCTGAAGGGCCTAAAAGAGATTTAATGCAACGTAAGTGCAGGTTCCTTTAATGGAGGGCAGGTTGAAGTGGGGCTGCTGGGTTAAGTGTGATGTCATCCGTTTCCGCATCATTTTCTGGCAGGGGCTGGACGACACGCTGCTAAAGTGGTCTCTAAACCAAGGAAACCCACCGCGTCCATCAGCGGTTCCACCGCCGCCAACCGCGACTTCAGTTTTGGACCATGAAAAAACCTCGATTTTTAAACCCCACCTTTACGAGTATGCAGCCCTCCTTTAGATTGCTCACAATAATTTACTGCTATTTCTTGGACCACCGAAGCTTTAAAAAGATGAAAATAAGTTTTATCTGAAAATGCAACAGACATTAACACACATTAGAACTACAGTGCATCAGTTTTACAGGAGCTCCTTCAGTAAAAAAGGCCTGAAACCTGCTTAAACTACAGTTCTACAACCAGTGATGTATCTAGAACTGACTGAAACCTGCTTACATCATTGCTCTACAGTCAGTGACCTATCTAGAACAGAATGAAACCAACCTACACTACAGCTTTACAATGAATGATGTATCTAGAACTAACTAAAACCTGCTTACACTTGGTTACAGTCTTACAGTCTTACGTCTTATACTATATGGTATAACTGACCACTTTATTAGAAACACCTTGTTCTTCCACTCGCTGGCCACTTTATTGGAAACAACTTGTTCTTCCACTCACTGGCCACTTTACTGGAAACAGGCTTTTTTGAGAGGAACCTCTCGGATGTGTCAGACACATAAAGGACAGTTTTGTCCAGCAGGACGTCCGTGTAAAACCCAGTTTCTGTTCAGTCTCAAAACTCAGCACCAGCTCTTGTCTTGCTTATCTTTCGCTCTTTCACTCCATCCCTCTTACTCCTTTCTGATTCATCCTATCTCTCCCTAATCCCCCTCTCCATTTCCCTCTCGCCCTCTCCCTCCGTCTCTCGCCCTCTCGTCCGGAGGAGGATCGATATCCGAGCTCCTGCCTCATCTCGCTTTCGCTGATTCTTCATTCAGTCTGACAAAACTAATTATAGTTTCATGCTGTGTGTCCTGGAGCTGCATCCTCCTCTCTCTCTCTCTCTCTCTCACTCACTCTCTCTTCTTCCTCTCCCCCTGTTTCTCTCACTCACTCTCTCTTCTTCCTCTCTCTCTCTCTCTCTTTCTCTCTCTCTCTCTCTCTCTTTCTCTCTCACTCACTCTCTCTTCTTCCTCTCTCTCTCTCACTCACTTTATCTTTTCCTCTCTCTCACTTTCTCTCTCTCTTTCTCTTTTTCGTCTTTCTCTCTTTCTCTCTCTCTTTCTCTCGGTGTCTCTCTCTCTCTTTCTCACTCACTCACTTTCTCTTTTTCCTCTCTCTCTCTCTGTCTCTTTCTCTGTGTTCGTCTCTCTCTTTTTCACTCACTCGCTTTCTCTTTTCCCCCCTCTCTT
>JBBPCZ010036012.1:0-13554 GCA_037974445.1 Brycinus macrolepidotus
CTTTGTGCACTGGGGCACAGTCATGCTGGAATAGAAAAGGGCCTCCCCCAAAGTTGGAAGCGTGGCATTCTCCAAAATGTCTTGGTGATGAAGCATTAAGACTGCCCTTCACTGGAAGTAAGAGACCTAGCCTAAACCATGAAAAACAGGTGTTTCCCAGTACTTTTGTCCATATAGTGTATTTATAGAGTGCTTCCTTTTTAAAACAGAATGGTATTTTGAAAATGCATATCACTTACTCATAATGCCCATGTACAAAGTGGCTAAGCAACAACATTTTTTTAAGTCTGCAACTATTTAAATGCAGGAAGCAAACTCACTGCACTCAATGTCAAAGAACACAGAATAGTGGGAGATCTCTGGAGTGGATTAAGAATTAACACTTGTATAATTAAGCACCCACAGCGAACTCGTCCAGCCCTCTAAACCCTTTTCATCCTGCTCTAATCAAAAACCCAGGAAGGGGTTTACACCCTGATAGGCCCATCATCTCTACAGCTGCAGAAAGGTGGATCTGGATCTCATTCGCAAGTTATATAACCAATATCTGCTGTGTAGGAACCTTATGGCAAAAGACAAAGTGAGCTGGCTTAATAGCCTTTTAAAAATGGTTTAGTCTGATATGTAATGTCTGCCACTATAAAGTCCATAAAACAACAACAGGACGCGATCCTTGTGAGTACTGTTAGGAAATTGTGGATTACTGTGCAGATTAAGATAAATTAAATTAAAATGTACCCCTAATGTAATCAGCCAATGATTAGTGTCTGACGTTTGCTTCTGTAGTTTTGCACTGACAAAGTTGACAGCTGCCCTTTTGTTTAAAAGCCTAATATAGATAAGTAGGGCTGGGCAATAAGATAAAAAAAAAAAAATCTTATCACGTTATATCACAATACTAACAGTAGTTCAAGAACAGTGACTTTACCGCATGTTTCACAACAAAGAGAACACAAATAGGCCTGGAACTGAATTTAGTGATCTTCAAGAAAAATCATCGTATTCATATTTTTTCATGTTGCACTACTGGTGCACTGTTACTATTTCAACTCATCAAACCTCATAACAACTAAATATCATGAATATAAATTGTATAAGGATATAGAAGTATAAAGTACTTTTTTTCTGCAGAAGTACAGACAAAAATCAGGTTCTAAGAAAGCTGCTACTACTTTCTCTAAAAATAAAACGTACTTCTGTTTGTTTATAGATACCAGTCTCGATACAGTGTCAGAAAACACATAAATCTATTGCGATTACTTAATATAACATGGTTTGAGGCAGCTGTGTAAAGATTTAGTGTAGCTAATAAGAAGCAATTTTAGACACTAAACCTGTCTTTACTACATTTGGGGTAAGGGGGAAATCAGATTTTTAGAGAACTATTGAGTTAAAAATTAATTTTTAAACAAATGCAACGTTGATTCAGTGCTGCCGGCACGTCTCTGATTACATTCTATTTAGTCACACCAATTCGTATTGATTCTCTCTCTCTTACTCCCAACACACACACACCCTCTCTCTCTCTCTCTCTCTCACACACACACACACACACACAACATTTGCACACAAATGACCTCGGACTCACTTAATCTGGGTTTCCGCGCTGCCTTGCCAAGCTTGAGGTACGGTTCTGATGATGATGTCATAGACGTCATAGGAGGAAAACACAGAAGAGGTCACGCAATGAAGAGAGAGTCAGCAGCTGACAGCTGCCCTTTTGGCCTGTTTCTCTCTTACACACAACACACACGCACACACACTCACGCGCACACACTCGCACACGCAACCAGGCGGTGTTATCACACCCTGCCACCAACCCACAACCACACATACAAAGCACATTGTGTTTCTTTCTCACTCTCTCTCACTCTCTCATTGGCAGTTTATGAGGGAGAAATAAGGACAGAATAGATGCAAGGGTTTTCTCATCTCTCCCTCAGCTCTATCCCTTCCTCTTACTGATACTGACCTGATTTTTAACACAATAAGCTTTCATACTTGGAAGTGGCATTTCACTTTCATTTGGAAAACAGCACTTGATGAAGTATTCAGCATTGATATTGACCATCCTCAAATCGATACACCATTTGTTACATCTGCATGACCTGCTAGTTCATTATTGGCATGTGGAATATCATATTGCATGAAACTGCAATAATGTGCACCAAGCAAACAAGCTTTCTAACGGTCAAAAACATTAATATAATCTCGTTTTAAGTCATGAAAAAAGTATTGAATAGTGTTTTAACAATAAAGACAGACAGATGGACAGATAGACAGATAGACAGACAGACAGATAGATAGACAGATAGATAGATGGACAGATAGACAGATGGATAGATAGACAGATAGATAGACAGATAGATAGATAGACAGATAGATAGACAGATAGACAGACAGACAGATGGATAGATAGATAGATACATAAATATATATATATATATATAGATAGATAGATAGATAGATAGACAGATAGATAGACAGACAGATAGACAGATAGATAGATGGATACATAGATAGATAGGTAGATAGACAGACAGATAGATAGATAGACAGATAGATAGATAGATAGATAGATAGATAGAGATTTTCTCAGAAAGACACTTAGACAAGTATGTGTAGGCAATTACCTGAGTTACGAGCAGGTGGGGCAGCAGCAGGTGTGAAGCCACCATTTGATTGGTCGTTGGTTTCTCCAAAATCAAAAACAGGTTTGGGTTTGGGGACATACTCTTTCCGTGGACGAGACTGGGCCTCACTGATCCTATTAAGACCCAACAAACAAATAATTAATTACATACTCAGTGCTAATTCTCAGAGCACAAAAATATAAATCTATCTATCTATGTATCAATGTATATATATATATATATAGGACAATGAATAACAAGAACACCACACCAGATAACAATTATAAAATACAATGGTCCACTTCTAAAATCTGAATGACTAACCCATGTTTGACATCTAGCATCAATTGAATTTTGTATTATTTATTCAGTTTATTAAAAGAATTACGCAGATACATAATCTTTATGCTGCTTAGCAGCTACAGCCTATTGTTAACAAACTATAATAGACTGTACAGTCATTGTAACTGAAACAGTAACACTGACATTGCTGTGTGTAAGATTTAGCGTGCTGTACCAGCAGATCAGTAGTGCAAACTGGCTTATGAAAGTGACTTAGTATTAATGCAATAAGAATAAAAATAAATGCAATAAAACAGCAGCAGATGATGAGGGGATGAGATTAACATTGAGTAACATTCAGTCAATTCAGAGATCAAATAGCTGAGTTATACTGCACGAATCCGATTCAGCACAGAATGACATACAGATCACCTACAGAACAGAAAGGAATTACACAGTCTTATTGCCACAGGTACAAAGGATTTCCTGAGGCATTCAGTTCTGTATTTTGAGGCAAACTTATTACTGATAAATGAATAAATTGTTTTTAAAACACTAGAAGCTGTGTTACAGTGATTTGATTTGACTTTCACACAGCGTGTAACTCCACCATTTAACTGTGGGAAAGACACCATAACAAAACCTCAGAAATCCTTGCTTTTTTTCTCTGTTAGCACACACTCACACACCTGTCTTTAAGCTTGTCAGCAAGCTCTTCCAGAATCTGTACGGCCTGCCTGTGATACTGCAGCTGAGACTCCACCAGTGATGACAGCTGGCTCACCTGCTCTATCTGCAGAAAGAAAGAAGCAATGGGTCAACCAAAACACATACACGCACACACACACACACACACACACACACACACACACACACACACACACACACACACACACACAAAACGTGTTTTGCCAGGGTGTTAATCCATGTTGTTAGTTATATTGCAATTAAATGTAAATTATATTACAACATGAGCCAACAAAATGCAATGGAGCACTAAAACGCTAGTGTGTTCATTAAAGGGTTAAAAAAATTGACCCAAAAAAAAGAAAAGGCCCATCGGCCAATTCGGCTGAGAGGAAATCCTGACTGGCCATAAAAATTCATACGTGGTGCATCCCTAATTTTTAATCCTGAATATATACGAAAACACACACATCCTTTTCTCACTTGTCCCCAACACAAACATCTCCACCATTCCTTTCACACAGCTTCATTAATGAATAGCTTCCTCTAGGAGGCCAGAAACAGGATACATGATGGCCTTGCCTGCTTACACCGTTAACTGGTACCATTCAGGAATGTGCTACACTTTTGAGCAAGGTCACGAGTCAGTTTAAGTTAAACAGAACTGTCTGACAGCTGGATTTTTAAAAAATCTTTTTTAACACACTCGTCCCTCATTTCTAGGCAAGTATAAGGTTCTGTATATGTGAGTTACTCAAATGAACCAGAACAGTGTACTATTATACACTAGGTGGCGCTGTAAGCTCTCCAGGGATCTGCAGACATGCGCAATGGAAAAAAAAGCTCCAGGATCTTCTTACAGTGTGTGAATAATCTCTGCTGCAGCTTTAGAGGAGGGGCTGTGCTGTGGCTATCCCACACTAATGAAACCAGGCAGGTTGAAAAACACACAGTATGGAGCCAAACTAGAAAAAGGTCTCCATGAAGCTGACATTGGGGCTGTTCTCAACAACAAACAAAGAGAAAAGGTCTACAAAGTCTACATGAACAACAACAAGCTCATCAACCAAATTACAGAGAATTACACAGTATGGTAGGAGCTGGACTTTCTAGGTTCCTTATGTTTCGCTTTGACTGGATTCAGGGTGCTAAGATCATGCTGTTAATGATTTGGGGAAAACATCAGATTTTTGGACTAAGACTCTGACTGCACTTTAAGTTGTCATTACTTTCGATAGACTAAGATCTTTTCTGTCAAGTAGATATCCACATATTCACTTTTTTCTTGCTTATAGTCTGAACGCTCCACACAAGGGTTTGGTTGCTCTGATTGATCTGTCGGCAGTTCACAAGATCCAGTTGGGTTAAACTGCTGCTTATTAGGTCAAAAGTCCCCATTTAAATCTATTAAGTTAACTTTGTCGATAGGCTATAACTAAAATAATTTAAAACTTAAAAAAAACATGCATTTGCCTATGAATAAGGTTGGTTATGACATTTTATGCACTGATGGAGAATCTTTCAAAAGAAAATCACAAAACATTTACAAAAAAAATGTTTTATCCATGGATATAATAGTATAAAGGTACCTGAAATGTGTGCAATAAAAAAAGCATACTTTACAGTGTTTTGTAGTGTTTTATAAGGATAAAACTTAACTTCATCAATTGTCCTTTTTTAAAGGACTTTAATCCATTTTGACTTAATGTCAAGTTATTACTCGAGTCTATTAGATGATCATATCATCATGTCGTTTTTGACCAGCTCAGCATTTCTTAATGCTTCTCTTGGCAACCTACAGAGCGGCAGGATTAAAAGCATTCCTTAATTCAACACCCCTGATCCAGATAATTAATTAATTAGGAAACCCTTCATGGGTGTGCGATCAGGTGTGTTGGGGCGGGGAATTGTGAAACTGTGGTGTCGGTTGCCAGTGGCAGGACTGAGAAACATTAGTCCAGGGAGTGGAAAATACTGTGTTAGAAATTTCAGTTCGTGCTGCACATTTATACCACACTGTAAGAAACAGACTCATGAACACAGAGCAAGTGCTTACGTCCGTCTCCAGCAGGTTGTACATGCTGATCTCCGCCACCTCTTTAGACTCATGGAATTTCTCCAGCGCCTGCCTAACCTCCTCGTCTGGAATCTTTCCCTGACGCTTCTTCTTGTAGTCGTAATCCAACCGACGACCTTCCAGCTTCTTCAAGTGATGCTATGAGAAGGACAGAGGAAAAACACAAAGCACATTATCCTGTGGAACTGTTATTGGGAAAACCGTTGCCAAGAAGGGTCTGTAACAATGTTTAGGTTGGTCTGTAACAATGTTTAGGTTGGTGGAACGTGTCAAAGTAATATTTGAATGAATGCCAGGAACTAAGGTTTCCCAGTAGAACATTGCTCAGAGCATCACACTGCCTCCCCTGGTTTGCCCTCTTCCTAAAGTGCATCCTGGTACCATCTCTTTTCAAAGCAAAAGACACACACACACACACACACATGCACTATGTGTTCTGACACCATTCTATCAAAGCTAGCATGAACTTTCTCAGCAATCTGTGCTACTTTAGATCTTCTGTGGGACTGGACCAGACGGGCTAGCCTTCAATCCCTTCGCAAATCAGTGAGGCTTGGGCACCCGTGATCCTGTTGCTGGTTCAATGGTTGTCCTTCCTTGGACTACTTTTGATAGGTAACCACCACTGCATGCCACACACAGCCCACAAGACCTGGTGTTTTGGAGACGCTCTGACCCAGTGTTCTAGACATCACAATTTGACCAGTGTCAAAGTCTTTCAGATCCTTATACTTACAATTTTTGTGCTTCCAACACATCTATGTCAAAGAACTGACTGTACTCATGTTACATGTGCCATTGTAACAATAGAATCAATGTTATTCACCTGTCAGTGGTTTTAATGTTATGTATGTGTCTCTGCGTGTGTATGTATGTATATACATATACAGAACCCAATTAAAAGAACTGAGAAAAGATTATAAACACTTGTCCATTATTCAATGAAAAAATTATATTATTATATTACATATCTGTGAGTGGCAAAAATATGTGAAAATTTGCTTTCAGTATCTGGGGTGCCCCCTTGTGCAGGACTAACTGGAACTACACCGGTCTGCTAAGTGTTGATCAATTCTGCAGCTTGGAGGAATTTTAGCCCACTCCTCCGTACAGAACAGCTTCAACTCTGGGATGTTGGTGGTCTTTGTCATATGAACTGCTCGCTTTTTCACAATAGGTTTTTCCTCAATATTTTTTGGGATAAGGTACGGATTTTGACGTAACGATTCCAAAACATTAACGTTATTCTTGTTTAACTATTCTTTGATGAAATAACTTGCGTGCTTAGGGTCAAAGTCTTAGGATGCATGAGTTTCGGTTCATGGACAGATGTCCTGACATATTCCTTTAGAATTCACTGGTATTATTCAGAATTCATTGTTCTGGCTTCGCCCAGATATAGCAAAACAGGCACAAATCATGATACTACCACCGCCATGTTTAACAGATGGGATACGTGTCTTAAAGTCTTTTCCTTTCTACAAACATCAAAAATCAAAAGGTTCTATTTTGCTCTCATTCATCCACAAAAGATTTCCGTGCAAATTGTAGACAGCAATATTTTTTTGTAAACAGCAAATGTATAAACAACAAATGCATTAATTTAACACATTGAGACATGACTTTGACAGAATTATTTAGGGTGCATGCACATGGCAAAAGAAGCAGATCCTGATTTTTAGGCTCCTTTCTATTGCTAAAGTAAGTCATTATATGCCTTTATATACGAAATTCCTAATACCTGCCTAAATGTCTGGGGGACGTTTTTTGTTTTTTTTATCTAATGCAAACATTTGATCAGTGCAAGTGTACCTACTTACCACCTATACATGATACATTGTGATATGCTGAATCACACATCATTATACATCATACACATACCATATTGTGAGCTAGTTGGCAATACTCAGCTCTAGCCAGAGGGCAAATGTATACTTGACCAAAAGAACTAAAAAAAAAAAAGGAACCATCACCAAACACACAATAACAAGCGTTCTCTAAAAAAATTCCACACTGTATGTGTAGACATCCTTATATGGAAATTGAACAACTGGTCCTTCGTCCATTGACACAAGCTGGTGAATGGAAGTGATATCCGGACCAGTTGAAGGCAGGCTGGTCCCCATAACACAATGGAACTTATCTGTCGTTTTGGCTGAAAAGATGCGAGTCTGTTTCAAAACCTCTTATTAATTTGAAATGTAATGCCAGTTTGAGTCACCTGTATCTCTCTCAGGTCCTTGTCACTCAGGCCTTGCAGAGGATCGATGAAATTCTGTTTGACGTCAATGTCTAAAGAGTCTTTCACCTCAGCCAGCCTCTTCATACTCTCACCAGCATCGATAAGGGCAGCTCCTGTAACAACAGTTTAGCTTCAGTTACAGCAGCTCCTACACTCAAGTACAATCAAGCAAAATTATTGTGACTTGCTCTGATCCAACACACACCCACACTCATTAAGCAAGTACATCCTCGCTTTCACAGTAGTTTCAATAATTTGACATGTACTAAGATTCACAGTGTGATTTGACAGAGGAGACTTATGTCATTTGCTTTTCTTTGTAATATGATTTAATATAGCACATTATGATTTGGGTTGTTCAACAGACATTTGTTGTCACCGTTACAAAGAGAAATGATTTATCAAGGGTATAATGATGCACATTTTCAAGCCTGATATAATTTTCAATTCTGAGATCAAGCTTTGATTTGATATTTTATGCAGTAAAAATGTCTATGCAAAGTTTTGATTCTATAACCGACAGACTGCATAAATAGAAGCTCAGTTCAGTAGAACTTATTTAATGCCTGCCATGCCACTCTCTAACAACATAAACACTACGATTTTTCCCACATCTACTTTAATAATAAAAAAAAAAACATGAAAAATCAGAAATAGTAGACAGTTATTGCTTATAGGTCCTGATGGAGTCTCATCTCTGAAATCTGGTTAAGAACGTGTTGTCAGACTGACCGTTCCAAACACAATAGATAACTAACAAAAATTAATGAGCAGATTTGTGGCTCATTCAAATTTGGCCAGTTACTTTTGATCAGAGAAGCAGCAACACATTGACCTGACCAACTAACAAAACATTATGATCAACTGCCATTTTTGGAGAAACAATTCAATTCAACCTGAAATGTCAATTTCCACCAGGATTTGATTCTGAATCCTTTTTTAAATTCACTGAATATACAAATGTCAAAGGACAAACTATGAATAAAAACAGTATATCAATATGTGTTTTATTTTTTACATTTAAATACAACCAAGAGTTTTATTTTGGCCAAAAAAATGAATGCATACTTTGTATTTATTATAAACGACATGAATGCATACTTTGTATTATTATAAACGACACTATTATAACTCACCTGAAAATCCTAAATCTATAAATCAACATATCAATGCCTTTTTACAGTCCTTCAGCACAAGTCTTAGGGTAAAATGAAATCTTTCTGAAAACCCACCAAAGTTGGTCTCCTCCCCGAGGTCTCGACCATATTTGCCCATGCACTCTCCCAGCAGCCCCTCTGCCTGTGGGTACCCCGGACTCTTTACCTGCCCACGGATCTTCGACATGGTGTTCAGCATTGACAGCTTGGCACGGGATGCTAACACAGACACACACATAACAAACAACGCTGAGGAAAACCTGAAGCAGCTTTATAAAAAATTTTATTTTTAACAAAATTACTTTGCATACAGACAAGATCAATAGATCCTTAGTTCCCCTTACTCCAAATTTAGGTAGTGAGTCAAGACGCAAGCAGTGTCTTTAGTTATGCACAGGAGTAATGAAAGCTTATACCCCCAACAAACAACTGTGAATGGGAGAAATCAAGAAGTGTGAATAGAGGAGAACTTTCTGTGTCAATCAGAAAGAACTTTGTAGAACAGTGTAAATAGGGAAGAATTTTTTAAAACCGTTTAAACCGTGAATAGAATAAGGTAGAATACTGTAGAACAGTGTGAATGGAAAGAACATTGGAGAACAGTGGAAATGGGTATACCATTATAAAACTGTGAATATGGGGACATGGGAACAGGGGGACATTTAGAGATGCCCTAGAATCCCACAATGGTGGGCTAAATTAATGTAACATCTGGTTTTCTTGAAGAATTCTTGGTGCATGTGGCCTGGACTGTAAAAGTAATCTCATATGGGTACTAAAAACTACAGACTGGAACAGCCCACTTAACTGTTTTCAAATATTTGGGATACTCTGATCTAATCAAATACTACCTGTCCAAGCTAAATTAAAGCCTCAAAGAGCTTTCATTACATAGAATTATTCATTAAAAAGAGTAATTTAGTAGCATCTTATAGAACCTGTCTCTACAGATGCTTTATTTCAATACCTGATCAACTAAACCAATATTAATCTTTACATTTATATCTGTATTTTAAAATAGCCACACCAATCCCTACTACTGGGCAAGGTATAGGTTCTGTCTTACCTGGATTGGGCTGCAAATATTCAGACGTCTTGGAAATGACCTCTACCACCGCTTTACTTGTCACATCAACCTTCTGCAAAAACACAGACAGTACACCATAGAGCTGAAAAATCCCATATACAGTCACCATTAGGAATTGTTAGCCATAATATTACAATGAAGCCATAAATGAAATATATATATATGTATTTTTTTTACATAAAACTGCATTTTGTTCAACCGTTTTAACGATGCAGTTGTAACTATGCCAGAAAAATGTGAGGTGGTCTCAGTTGGCTATTAGCATACACCACAACAGTTTATAACAGAAGTCTTTTAAAAGGATGAGGAGAAGAGTGTTCAAGAGAGTTAAAATCACAGCAAATCAGGCTGTAGTGTACTTTGTAGTGGAGTGTAATTTGCTTGAGTGGCAGCTTGTCCGTTCTGTCATGAATAATAGTATCAAAGATTGCAAAACTTAGCTGAAACTCTTTTTTTAAAGACAAAGTAAAAAACATAATTCACAGTGCTTTGCGGGATGAGTAGTTCATTCCCTCTTAAGAAGCAGTACGTTCACAGTCTTCTACCTTTGTCTTTTTGAGCAATTTTCAAAATTTTTATTGTTCCAAATTTATCTTTAATAATGTCATGATTAATCTCATAGCTGGTTGGTTCAATTAGGAGCTAAAAGGATTTTTCCAACTGTCTATGGAAAAAAAAATAAAATCTTTAATTGCAGGACCAGGGCCGCTGAAAAGATAAGTGATCACTTTTGTGCTCTAAATGCCTTCTCTAAATTCAAGTAGAGCTAATGGGTTGGGAATAAAAAACCCATACAAAAAAACTGCAGCATCACAATAGTTTGGATGAAAAAAATAAATGTGTAATATTAAGGCCACTGATAGACTAGTAGGATTCCAATGATTTAATGTCTTCTTAGTTAATAACATGTTTCTGAGAGGTAGTTTTTGTTTTTTATTATAGGACCAAGGCTTCTGTCAGTGGTATTCTTAGGAGGGTACGATTCTGTTGACACTTGGTCGTTTCTTGGGTCTTAAGTGCCTAGATAGGGCTTATCCACATAAAATGCAGATATAAGCACACCTGAGATATCTTTAAAACATACGTAAATCTGATTGCTCAAATCACTTCAGAAGTCAGATGTTAGCAGTGTAAAAGCATCTGTCTCTCCAAACTACATTCAATACCCGAAACCCCTCTTAATACCGTGATTATGCTTCCACCTGCTGTTCAACTACTGGGGAGGAGACCACCACCGGGACCACCATCACTTAATGTGGGCGTCCATGATCTCCAATTAAGCACTTCGGTTTCCCCTCTTGCCTCGTTGTTATTCACCATCTCAATAACGCACATAGTTCATCATAATGATGACACAGGGGGCTAATTATTCTTGTAAACATCGGCTGCAGGTGTAATAGGAATGAACAGTCGCATGCAAATTCATTCACTATTTGAATATTATTCATCACATTTTAATCTGACTAACCAGCTTTTGAGTTGAAGTGTAAATGCATGTGGCTAAAATTATATAAAATAAAATTGGATCAAATTGTATACAATCCAGATAACAGTCACATAAAAGTCACTGGGTCTTATTAGAAACTTTAAACAATGACTGTGGCAGGGATGGCTGTGATGGACCAAAACAAAACAAAAAAACAACAACAACTGCTCATCTGTGCAAGTGTGAATTTGAAACACTGGCTTGTTGTAGTTGCTAAAACATTTAAGCTAGATAATGTCATATTTTTGCAATGCGTTGAATTATAAGTGTACTTACGCTAGATAATAACACTAATCCTTCAAAGAATTCAGTGAAAAATTTTCAAAGTCAAAATTTAGTGCTTTTTTTTTGCATTTTTCTGAAGGGATGTCATTAAGTGAGCAAAGACAGTGAAACACCATTCTAGCGCTGTCATAGTTGTGGTTTCTGCAGCTTTGGTGTTGAGGCACATTTATGAACGTACATGCAGCTACTCATGCTTAAAGTCCCTATTATAGCGTATAACATATCACCCCACACAGAGGGTGGAGCTCAAGTTCCTGTGCACTTTTCTAGGATAGACAACATTCCCCCACTAAAGGTGTGCAGTGTTTCAGCTGGTAACACCATGTTAAAATCTTTGCCACTATGGCAAAAGAAAAAAAATGTGCATGAATGTGCTGATGTGCTCATGTGGTTAATTATGATGTATTTTGGGTATAATTATGACTATCCATAAAAATTAAAGAACATATTTTTTAAAAAATGAGAACAATGGAAAAAAAGACATGAACTAGTATGACTGTATCATAATCTTTACTCATGACACGCAACTAGAAACCTGGTGCCAGTAGGCAAGGTAACACACAGCCAAGGGAAGCTGAGAGTTCAGATAACCTAATGAACCAAAGCTAACACTAAGGCTAACCAGTGCAGTGGTAGATGGTGCTGACTTTTTTCATCTCATTGGATAATGTGCAAACTACTTAGTTTGTTGAGGCAACACTTAGAACAGAGAAACATATTGTTGTTTTTTTTGGTTCTAGGTAGCCTATAATTACAAGCACACTGTCACATTGTTGCATATGTAACAATGGGGTTATTTTCTGTGAAACCATCCTCTTTTCACACCAAACCTGCCTTGGGTGTTTGTGGCCAGTTATTTCTATTTTTGTCTCATCTGGCCATAACCTGATTCCGTCAATGTTCCAATAGCACTCAGTGCTTACATTTGTGGTTAGATGAAGAAAAGGCTCTTTTTGTCACACACTCCACATAGTTTCCTGGGATGAAGGTGGCATCTAATTTTGGAGACGTGGTGACCCCAAAATGCTACCATTTTTGTACATTTCCAGTTGAGACCCTTGGACAAATTTAGCCTCTGTAACCATCCCATTCACTGGCCATGAGGGGTAAAATAAACATGCGTCCACTTCCAGGAAGGTTTTAATCGCCACTGAGTGATTTATGAAGGTCAACAAATTTTTATCTCAGTTGATTTGTTTATTGTTTCTTGTTCGACATGCTGAAGTATGACTGCGGGACTTTGGCCTTTGTGGAACCTCATATTTATACCCTGATGAAACTGGGTCACGTGGAGTGTTCAGGAACATACTTTAGGTAAATTTTGTTCATTAGAATTTCTAGAGGTGCCAACAACTATGACATTTGGTTTGGTTTTCTTATACCATACACTTATTTAATTGCAAACATGAGCACACTTTCACACTTTACATCACAAAAAATATTTCACTGAATTGTTTTCCTGTATACACTGTATGGACAAAAGTATTGGGAAACACCTGTTTTTCAGGTTTCGGGCTAGGTCCCTTACTTCCAGTGACGGTCAATCTTAATGCTTCAGCATACCAAGACATTTTGGACAACACCATGCTTCCAACTTTGTGGACACAGTTTGGGGAAG
>JBBPCZ010036022.1:0-13553 GCA_037974445.1 Brycinus macrolepidotus
CAGTGAAGAAACAGGAGCAGATGATTCCAGATGATCAGGCCGTGATCAGTATACTGGTGGTGCTGAATGCTGAGTGGCTGGAACTCCTTTATTTAGGCTCCTTGTATCTTTAGACACTTTGCAGCCTGTCTCAGTGAAACATTTGTTCTTCTCTTTCATTTAATCTCCTCAATATGCTGAAGATGAGACAGTTTGAGAGGCAGAAAATAATGTTTTTGCACCAACAAGATGATTCAAAGCAAAATATAAAGAAACCAGTGTGGTTCTCAGTGTGGTGGCGCTGTGAAGACACTGTGTGTTGGAGGTTCTTGCAGCTCCTGTCAGTAAAATATCAAGTGTGACATTTTCACCCTTTATTGATGGGAGTATAAATAATCCTGTTCTTCAAACCAGTGATGGATTCACTTCACAGGCTCAGTCTCCTACACCCACCTCTCTCTCTCTCCTTTTTCTACCTTTCTCTCTCTCATCCTCTCTCTCCATTCCACTCCTTTTCTCCCTTTAGATTTTATTTCTGTATATCTCTTTCTCCCTTTCTCTTTCTGTGCCTTTCTTTCTCTTTCTTCCTCTCCTTTTCTTTTTTCATTTATCCCAGTCTCTCTCTCCTATTATTCTGTATCTCTCTCTTTTCTCTTTCTTTATTTCTTTCTTTCTTTCTCTCACTCTCCCTCTTGCTGTGTCTCTCTCTGTCTCTCTATTTACTTGTTTCTTGCTTTTTGGTTTTTATTTCTGTATCTTTCCGTTTTTCTTTATATACATGCCCCCCCCCCTCTCCTGGCAGTACTAAAAGTGTGATCTTGTGTATGTGTGTGTGTGTGTGCGTGTGTGTGTGTTTGTCTTTCACTTCGTTGGGTTCCGATCAGGCCGAAGTTTCCCCTAAATTTCCCTTCGTCTCAACAGGGGAGCAACCTGTTCCACACACACACACAAACACACTATACAAGGCACAGATCTTGTGTATATTATTGTCCTTAGAGGTTCTTGGTTCTTCAAACACTAATAAAATTCTTCTCACATCTCATATACAAAGTGTTTCTTTAAAGGAAGTTTCCTTAGAGAACCTAGAAGTGTTTTTTTTTGGCATTGCTCCAAAGAACCCTTTTCGGTTCCTCAGACTGTGTACGGCACATGTTCACAGCTGCAGACGTGTAATTTGGCCCTCACACAAACACTCACTCTGTGTTCTCCAGGCGTTCTCGCCGCCACATCAGAGCATGGAGAATCGTCGCTCTCCGTGGGTTTTCTTGGCCTGTAAAGCGTGAGCCTTTAGCTGTGTTTTATCTTCTACACATGCAGAGGACAGATGTTTCCTCAGAGTCCCAGCTGCCCTCGGTCTGGGAGCTCAGCCTGCATCCTTAACCCCTCAGAGGTCTAATGGTGTTGTTTTTGTTATACATTTTATATATTTTATATTTGTGTTTTGTAAAATGATTACGCAAGACAATCTAGACTTTTATCAGTTTTCTCCAGCATCAAAAATACATAGTAAACATCGAAGTGGCATTGCATTAACATCATATTGCCATGGTGGTAGCATTGTAATGACGTCATTCCAGTTTATACTCATGCAATCCTTGCATAATTACATGCATTATAAACTGAAGTTAATCCATGTACAATGACACGAGCTGCACTACTGTAACCCATTTGTAACGATGATGGCAGTTACATTGTTACTGCATGTACAGTCGATCCCCGAGTTCGTGGCCTCAGTTGTTCGTGGATTTTTTCTTAGAACCTAACTAATAATTGTTCGCGGAAACCCCCCGCAAATTTGCGGAAACCGCAAATATCCTCCGCATTTATTTTTTGCTTTTTTCTTGCCAATATATAATTTTTCATGCAATTTAGTGCTACATTATTAAGAAAAATATAATTTACTTATTTTGTAACATAAATATTAACGTAAATTCAGCTAAATTTTCATATAAAATATAACTGTATACATTTTTTAGTACTGTCGAGAGAACACAAAGCAACCGTATACAAAAACGCGTCTTGGGATGGTGAAATACCCCTGTACTCAGAGGCGGGAGGTTTGAAAGTAGCCAATCCGAAAGCGTTATTCATTATTAGTGAGTACCCATATATTTTACTGTATTTTTATTACTGTAAATTAAATTAAATTATTACTTCATTTACCCTGCTTATACCAAAGAAAAGTACAGCGCCAAAGAAAACACGCTTGCATGAATTAAAGTACAGTATATATAGGGGTAACATTGGTATTTTACATTCTAGCACTGCGGGAGACAGCAGTTCAGTGTACACTGTACAGTACGTACACGGGTTTACCTTTACATTTTTTTTTTAAGAGTATTAAGCTGAGTTTAAAATGAAATTAAAGAGTTTAATTTGGGAGCATATTTGGGGGCATATTTAGGGTTTAGGCTATAAAAATAGGCATTTAAAGGCATTTTTTTTTAACCACATCATGAATTCGCAGTTTTTCACAATTCGTAGGTGCTCTTGGAACGTAACCCCCGCGAATTTCGGGGGTCGACTGTATTGTTAAGGTGTTACTACACAGTTATTAGACACTGAAAGTGGAACGCTAAATACTAGCTAATAGCATGCAGCAAAGAATGATAACCATAACAACAGTTGGCATTTCAGAACAACATATAGACTTTGGAATGTAAGCATTCAGTATTCAGTACTTCAAAGTAACTCAGGAGTTTTATTTGTGCTGAGTCACTAATAAATTGTATATTTACCAACCTCCTTGTTAACTGTGGGTGTGTTTTTGTTGCAACACTGCTGTTAGCATGCCCCCACACATCACTTAACAACGGCCTGTGATTGGTCAGTGTGCATGACTGTCAGAAACCACTCCCTGTTAAAGTACATGGTTGGCCAGGTTAGTTCTCTTTCTTATCTTTCTTTTTTCTTTCTTTCTTTCTCTCTTTTCTCTGTATTATTCTTTAGTTTCTTTCACTCGCTTTACCTTTCTCTCTTTCTGTCCTTCACCCTGTATCATCCTTTTTCATTGTAGTTCTTAAATGTATATATATATGTGTGTGTGTGTGTGTGTGGTGTTACTTGTGTTTCACTGGAACTTGCATCAGATGTAAAATCACAGGGAGAGGAAATGAAAAACATAGCCTACACTCCTCTGTACAGCTCTGGTAATCATGGTAACAGCATGATTAATTATCTGACAAGATATTTTACAAAAATATGTTCTGATTCAGACAAAACCAATGAACAGAAATAGATGAGATTTTCTTCATTGCATCATTATGTTTAATTCAGTAATTATACTTTTACTGAAGACATGAAGACACATTTCATAATCTAGTGTGGCAGCCTGCATACAACACACTCACACACACACACACACACACACACACACACACATGTATATACACACACACTCACAAACATGGCCAGTATGTGGAGATAATTTGGTTTAAAGATTCTACCACATTCCAATATGAACAAATGAGTGGTAGCACAAGACTGTATGTGCATTACATAGTATTACAACTAGTGTAACAAACAATATGAGATATCATTTCCATTGCTATTATTACGTTTTATGTTTCTACCAAGACTGATGTCGTTAATTGGAAACAAGCTAGTGCTAATGCTAATGCTAGCACAATTACACAAGACCACATTGATCTCACAGTGTGATATTTCATACACAAACAAAATAAATATGATTATAAATTAACAACCCTCTGTAAATATAGATATTTTGACAAAAACTGAAAATCATTTTAGGTTTAAAAGTTAGTAACTGGTCTGAGTTCACTGAACTTAAATAGTAAGTTATAATTTAATAATAAGAAGAAATAAGTTAACAGAGTGTAAAATGTTTTCATTTAGTCAAATTATTATTTGAATTTTGACTCAAAATTTTAAAGTAGTCTGGAAAATAAGTTTTTAATTAAAAATATTTTTTTGTCTCAGTGTGACATGTCACAGTTTCTTAAAGCTTGTCTAACTTAGCAACGTTAGCCACGATAGAACACAATAGTGAGTGGGGCTAAAAGAGAGCAAACTGTGGTGAGATTTGTATGCCTTGTTGCAAAAGCCTTAAACGGACAAGCTTTTCTTCTTTTTTCACTCAGATTTGCCTCTTAATGGGTTTTTCTGTTCGATTTCTAAATATTACTCACCACAAGACAACATCGACCAGAGTATTTTTCACTGAGCTCTGACCTCATTAACATTTTCGGGCCGCAGACTGGGGTGACCTTGTTAACATTTCTGCTGTAATTAATTAATCCGCACGAGCGCTGAATCCGAGCCTGATTCCTGCCAGTCTGAGGGTCCGGCCTCGGAGTGAGTGATGTATTGAATGTGGAGGAGAACCAGACTGCTGTCAAACTCCCGGGTCAACAGCGCAGCGTCCAGCTGATAGCAATCGGCTAAAAGCTTTAATGAGCGGAAAATTTTAACTAGCCTTTTTTTCCATGCTAATTTTGTAGGCAGAAAAAGGACCCAGAATTAGAGCTTGAAATAGTGGTATAAACCTGCATGAAATGAACGATTCCTGCTGAGGTTGGACTATATTGCTTAAATTTTTTGCTGGACTTGAGCTGAATTTAAATATAGTTCAATTCAGACAGATTTTTGTGGGTTCAGTCAGAATCTTCTAGGGCTACATTTGGATCAGTCAGAATGTTGTGGGTCTACAGTCAGTTCAAACTGAATTTTGTGGATCTACTTTCGGTCCAGACAGAATTTTGTGGATCTACAGTTGGTTCAGACAGAATTTTGTTGGTCTACAGTCAGTTCAGACAGATTTTTCTTGGGCTACAGTTGGTTCAGACAGAATTTTATTGGTCTACGGTGTGTTTAGTCAGAATTTTGTGGGTTTACAGTCAGTTCCGACAGAATTTTGTATCGCTACAGTTGGTTCAGAATAAATTTTGAGGATCTACAGTCGGTATATACAGAGTTTGTGGAGCTACAATCAGTTCAAACAGAATCTTTTGGGTCCTAAGTTGGTTCAGGCAGATTTTTGTTGGTCTGCAGTTGGTTCAGACAGAATTTTGTGGGTCTACAGGGAGTTCAAACTCAATTTTGTGGGTCTGCAGTTGGTTTAGACTGAATTTATTTGGGCTGCAGTAAGGTTTGTATTCTAAACTTGTCTCTGTGGGTTTGGTACTGGCAGGATGATCTTAAGCAATTTTGGGGTTTGGTTCACAATTTCAGGACCAATAAAAGGAATAATGGAGTTTTTGTCAATCATGTGCATCTGTAGCAAGCATCCATTTACCACAAACAATAACTTCGACGCGCGTCCAAGAACATAAAACCTCTTTCACTCTTTTCACTGTTTGTTCATACGGCTGCAGCTCAAAACACATTTACAGTAGAAGCCAGCTGGTACTGAATGGGGTTAAATAATTAGAAATGCAACGACTATATACCATGATTGGTCTTACCAAAATTGTTTTTTCATTAAGTTTTAATCCAAATGTGTACATGCTGGATCAACTATAATCAATTACTTTCATTTTCTCCAAAGTTTTCTGGTATCTATGGAGATAAGGTGAAGCCAGTGAATTTCCACAGATTTTTTCCCCTTGTACTTACAACTTCATTTATTACCATTGACCAAGTAATTTAGCTATTTTTGTCTGTTTACAGTTTTGTTTCTAAACTGGGCTCAGAGAAATTATTAGTGGACTGTATAAGTTTGATTTAATTCGGATGTGGGTTGAGCCTGAATTTCGTTGGTCTACAGTTGGTTTAGTCAGAATTTATTTGGGCTGCTGTAAGGTCTGTATTCTAAACTTGTTGCTGTGGGTTAGATTCTGACAGAACAATGTGGAGCCAGTGATGTCTTGGTCCACACCAAATTTCCTCAAATTCTTCTCCCTAGATTTACAGCTTCATTTATTACCCTTGAAGAAGGAATTTGGCTATTTTTTTTGTTTACAGTTTTGTTTCCAAATTGGTCCCAACTCCGAGAGATTAGTCTTGGACTGTGTAATTTTAATTTAAAAATTCATTTTTTTGAAAGCTCTATCCAGAATTCGGTCATGGGTTCAGACCAAATTTCATAGGCCTACAGTCAGTTCAGGCAGAATTTTGTTAGTCTACAGTTGGTTTAAACAGAATTTATTTGATCTGCAGTAAAGTTTGAAATTTAAACTTGTTGCTGTGGGTTTGGTTCTGGCAGAATGATCTTTAGCAATTTTGGGGTTTTGTTCAAAACCATCCCTACGGCTGCAGCTCAAAACACATTTCCAATAGAAGCCAACTGGCATCGAATGGTGTCCAAGAATTAGAAACGCAGTGACTATATACCATGACTGGTCTTACCAAAATTGTTTTTATTAAGTTTTAATCCATATTTTTACATGCTGGATCAACTATAATCAATTACTTTCACTTTCTCCAAAGTGTTCTGGTATCTATGGAGATGAGGTGAAGCCAGTGATGACTTGGCCCACACTGAATTTCCTCAGATTCTTCCCTCTGTACTTACAGCTTCTTTTATTACCCTTGACCGAGGAATTTATTTATTTATTTCATTTGATTAAACTCTGAGAGATTACTCGTGGACTGTATGAATTTGATTAAAAAATTTCTGGCTTTTTTTAAAGCTCTACCCAGAATTTAGCTCTAGGAGAAGTAAAACACTTGCTCTGTCATTCAAGCACAGCAACAAAAGCGTTTTTTTTTTTCACACTTCTCGCCTTACCATGGACGTCATCCAAGCACAGGTTGGAAAAGACGTCAGAAGAATAGAGGATGAGGGATCCAGTGGGCGCTGAATATGATGAATTACCTTCCGTGGAGTGGGGGCACTGTGGTCAAGCTGTTGGTAGAAAGCTTTTTGTGATATATTTGGCCTTGCTTCTCCTGAGCTAATAACACAACCCTACAAAAGAGCAGGAAAGAGAGAGAGAGAGGGAAGGAGGGGGAGGGAGGGAGGGAGAGCCGTCGGCCCTTCATTACGGCCTCACACACGGCCTGCCGTGTGCTCTGCATGCAGATAAGGTCAGGTGATTGGGAGCTAAAGTGGAGAAATCTTCAAATCCTTCATGACACCATCCACCCGCATCCCTGATTGGGCCCAGATGGACTCCAAAGCACTTTGCCTTCCCACTTCAAACAGCTCTACCCAGCACACGCCCTGCAGTACTCACGCCTCCCCCTCACACACGCGACTTCCTCGCCACGTCTGATGGTCTGGCTGCTTTTTTTCCTCCTCCGTCCGCAAAAGCATTGCTATTGAAAGCCACTTCAAAGTCATTTCAGAGCCTCTTTTTTATACACAGTCAACATGTCGCTTGTGAGTTTGGCAGAGCACAGAGGCTCATAAATGCGTTTGAAATGGCCGGTGTAAATGCTTTTCATATGCCGAGGGTTTCTGTATAATAATGTGACCATTGTTTCAAACTGTTTCAGTGTTTCCGTGGTGGCAGCGTTGTGAAGGAGCAGGCATTCCTCATTTCCCTCTTTCTTGAAGTTACAGCAACCTTCAATTAAAGCATTTTCCATATGGCCAATGTTTCATTTTTGTCCAGATATTCTCCCCAATTTAGTCATCTCCAGTCCCGTCCACTAACTAGGACTCTTCCAATCACACAATCCCACCAGGAGGATGAAGACCAGCAGGTGTTTCCTCCAAGACTGGTGAAGCTCCATCACATCTTCTCAACCTGCTGTTAACAGTGGGCAGCTGATGGTCTAGTGGTTAGGGAGTTCGTCCTGCGATCAGAAAGTCGTGGGTTTGAATCCCAAGACTGCTAGTGGCACCTCTAAGGTACCCTTGAGCAAGGTCTCCTTACACTGCTCCCCGGGTGCTGTGTTCCTGGCTGCCCGCAGCTTCACTTATGTGAATGGATTAAATGCAGAGAAAGAATTTTGTGCTGTTCACACAGTGTGCTGTGGTGTGTTCATGTATGACAAACGGTCACTTCGTCTCCACAACACGCTTGGAGGAGAACACTAAGAGGTCAGTTATGCTGAGTGATGGGGAAGAGGGAGAACAACCCTACCCATACAGAGAGAGAGAGGACAGTTATACTTATCAGAGCTCAGATAAAAGTTTTCAGTATGATGTTTTTCACCATTTTCACCAAAAAAAAAGGTAAAAATCAAATAAGCCCCACCCACTATATTCTTATTGGCTGTACTGAGGTGGTTAGTTTTGGTCATTAAAAGTTGTTTCCATGAAAGACAGTAAAGATTAAATGTTTGGAGGAGAATGACGGGACCTTTTACACTTACTTTAAAAGCTTTACAACAGCTCACTCATTCAAAAATTGATTAAAAATAAAACTTTTCTCTACAAAAGCTAAACTCCAGCTGAGAACTGCTGCAGACGGCTGAATTGTTGCAGAACCCGGTGATGACCGCTGTTCAGAAAGGACATGCCGAAATGCCAGTGTGCACAGCGGGGAATCTAATTATGCACATATTGGCTGGAGTGAATTAGGAACAAGTACAAAAACAGAACAAAGTATTGTTTCTTAATGAAATGGCCAACTCCTGAAATGAGGATAAAGTGTGGAAAATGGAAACCATGACACATAGAAACACTTATCTTGTTGTAATTAGCTTTTTTTGGTCAAAAATGTGCCTCTAAAATTAAAGTACAGGACGCTCCTGTTCGGACATGTAGAAGAAAAAAGTCCACTTTGTACCTACAACACGTTTCGAGAGGAACAATAAACAGTAAAAAACTGGTAAAAGTCGCTGGATTGTTTCACCTCAGATGTGCTGCTCTCGCTGCGGCACTCGTGCATCTTCATTTGGGTAAAGGGGTGTAAATTGCGTCCCGAGGTAAACAGCGCTGATAAATTGGAGGCTTTGTATAAACAGCTGCAGCTGAAAAGCCACTCGTTGTGTCGCGCAGCGGCTCGTATGGTGATCGATTTTGACTCAGACAGTTTAATGCGCTGTAATTCACAGTTACGGAATTTTACGATGGGAATTGTTACTGATGACAGTCGGGGAGAGAGAGAGCTCTGCCAATCAGCTCGGCCACAACGTCCTTCTTCTAGAGGATTTTCAGTCCATAAACTGTTTTATCTGGAATATTAACTCACATTCAGATTCCGAGGGCTGAAGGTCTGAAGCAAGGTTCGTGTTTGTGCTACATTGATCATTCCTTAGATTAGAAGACATCCATGTAGACATACCATCTCTACTGGTGAGAATGAAGAGCTTATTTTAGCTTCACTTTAATTATTTTATCTCTCTTTAATATTAGATTAGTAAATTACATGAGTTCTGGCTAGATAAGCAACTAACTTATACATTTACACTTTTGTACATTAAGTCGACCAGCAGGCTAAGCTAGCTTACAATAATCAGACAGACAGACAGACAGACACTTTATTGAAGGAAATTCTTGGTGCTACAATAGCAACGGTAGTCAACACATTTGATGTTAAAATAATTACAAAAATTACAAAATATACAACCCAAATTCCGGAAAAGTTGGGACATTCTTTAAATTTGAATAAAATGAAAACTAAAAGGCTTTCAAATCACATGAGCTAATATTTTATTCATAACAGAAAATAGATAACATAACAAATGTTCAAATTGGGAAATTGTACACCTTCATCCACTAAATGAGCTCATTTCAAATTTGATGCCTGCTACAGGTCCCAAAAAAGTTGGCACAGGGGCAACAAATGGCTGAAAAAGCAAGAAAGTTTAAAAAGATTCAGCTGGGAGAACATCTAGCAAATAATTAAGTTAATTGATATCAGGTCTGTAACATGATTAGCTATAAAAGGGATGTCTTAGAGAGGCAGAGTCTCTCAGAAGTAAAGATGGGCAGAGGCTCTCCAATCTGTGAAAGAGTGCGTAAAAAGATTGAGGAACATTTTTTTTTAAGTTTTACACAATGTCAAATTGCAAAGGCTTTGCAAATCTCATCATCTACAGTGCAGAACATCATCAAAAGATTCAGAGAAACTGGAGATATCTCTGTGCGTGAGGTACAAGGCCGAAGACCTTTATTGGATGCTCGTGGTCTTCGGGCCCTCAGACGACACTGCATCACTCATCGGCATGATTGTATCAATGACATTACTAAATGGGCCCAGGAATACTTTCAGTAACCACTGTCGGTAAACACCATCCGCCATGTCAGAGGACTCTGTGTCCTCTGGGCTAAAGAGGAGGGAGACCTTCCAGCGTGTTCAGTTCAAAAGCCAGCATCTCTGATGGTGTGGGGGCGCATAAGTGTATACGGTATGGGCAGCTTGCATGTTTTGGAAGGAACTATGAATGCTGAAAGGTATATAAAGGTTTTAGAGCAACATACGCTCCCCTCCAGATGACGTCTATTTCAGGAAAGGCCTTGTGTATTTCAGCAGAACAATGCAAAACCACATACTGCAGCTACTACAAAAGCATGGCTTCATCGGAGAAGAGTCCGGGTGCTGAATTGGCCTGCCTGCAGTCCAGATCTTTCACCTGTAGAGGACATTTGGCGCATCATTAAATGAAAAATACGTCAAAGACGACCACTACTTCTTCAGCAGCTGGAAACCTATATCAGGCAAGAATGGGACCAAATTCCAACACCAAAACTCCAGAAACTCATAACCTCGATGCCCAGATGTCTTCAAACTGGTTTGAAAAGAAGAGGTGATGCTACACCATGGTAAACATGCCCCTGTTCCAACTATTTTTGTAGCAGGCATCAATTTTGAAAAGAGCTCATTTTGTGCATAAATTTGTAAGATTTCTCAGTTTAAACATTTATGTTATCTATGTTCTGTTGTGAATAAAATATTGGCTCATGTGATTTGGAAGTCTTTTAGTATTCATCTTATTCAAATTTAAAGAACGTCCCAACTTTTCCGGAATTCGGGTTGTACAGGGCACTATACACTAAACTATACTTTATATAAACTATATAAAGCGCAGGACATGCAATGCCAGAAAAGAAAGCTAACTTTCCAGTTACAACCGTCAACCTGTGCTCGAGCCGGTAATCTTGAACCGGATCATGTTGTCAAAAGTGGTGGAGCTAAAACTAAAAACACGTATCTACTGCCTTGTTTCACAGCAGAAATAAAATTTGATTTTGGCCTGTTCTGAAGATCCTTCAGTTGAACTTTACAACATTCTTTAATTTTTCTTCAGTAGCACTGGTGAGATTTATTTCAGTGGAATGTGACTGATTTACAAATCTCGATTTTCATCTTTGTAGGTCATTTAAAAAGGTTATAAACATTTCTAAACGTTGTTTTTTGTGTTGCTTTCAACTATGTCAGTCATACACAATCTTTTCATGTCACTAACGCTTCAGTTGTGTCCATTTTTGGTCTTTATTGATCTTTTTTAAAAGAGAGGGCTCCTCTGGTTCACCTCTCATTGCTGGGGAGCAGGTCGACATTTCCCACATAGTCCGCAGTGTCCATTCATTGGGGGGGGGGGGGGTCTGCAGAAAGAGGTGGTGCTCTTGTTCCTCACGTGTTCATTTAGAACAGAATAAAATCTCCACAAACTCATGAGGAAGGTTGTTTACATTCACTGTTCTCCACCGTCTTCTTCTACTTTAAGCTCAAGAACATCCACATCCTGATCTCCAGTAGTTCAGCTGTTGTGTTGTGATCAATGTAAAAAAAAATTGACGGGTTCTTCAAGGGCACTCGGGTTCCCAGCTGAGAACCAGCTCCGTCACCAGCAACTTTTCAAGGGTGAAGCTCTGAGTGAGTTCCAATTAGTTCCAAAAAGAACTGAGTAAATATTTATAATTAATGGTTAATAATGAATTACAATATAATAATGATTTTAATAACTTATGATTTATGCGGTGCATTAAAAACAAGAACAGCTTTTGAAAACTAAGCCCCTCCCACTGGCAACAGCCTGAACTGCCCTCAGAACAGATTTGATCAGTGATTTTATACACGAGCAGCATAAAGAGAACATATAAAATTAAAGAGCAGGAATGAGGAGTTCAGTTGCTCCCTGTGAAGGGGAATAAGAGGAGCTCGATGGCCCCCTGTTGTGGCCCGTGTGGACTCCTGTAGAGTCAGCAGAATACTTGGTGATTTGAGGCGGTCGGTGGAAGTGTCGAGGAGATGAGAGTCCTTTCATCAACACTCTGAAGGCCGACCCCATCCATCCAGCTGCTCCTGCTGAACCTGCAACATCAGATGCTTCCGTTTAGCCCTAAACAAAAAAAAAGTCCTGTGTACATTACCAGCTCTCGTTGGGAAATCAGTGCATTTGCTATATTTATAAGTGCCTTTAAAGGCTTTCACAGCAGTCAAAAGTTTGAGGACACCATAAAACTTTAAAGCTGATGAGTTATGTGGTTGATCTTCAAAATTCCAAAAGTCCATCACAGTGTCATTTTTTGTGTAACGTGAAGTGCCGATTTCATGAAAAACTTTTCCACGTTTTCCTTTCAAATAAAAGTTTAACATGTTACATTTTCAAAGCATATCATTAACTGCACTTTTGTGATGTCACAATACATTTAAATATATCCACCTACTCAGCCTACAGCAGTTTAGCCCCGCCCACTCATGCTGAAGCTATAAGGGGTGTTTCAGCCCGGACTGCTTTTTGAATGAGGCACAATACAAGGCAGCCAATCAGAAAAGCTTATTTACATTTATGAGGATTAAAATAAGGATAAGCTGCTCAGAGAAGTGATGGATGAAAGGCACACACCCTGTTTAATTCTAAGAAATAAGTAGCTCAGAAAATGGTCATAATAAAATTAATTATGAAGTATGTTATAAAAAAATCATCTACATATGATTAAAGCACCTTTGGAGCCAAAACAGCTTCAAATATGTGCAGTTTAACACCTGAAAGGTTTGAGATGTGATGAGTGATGGCATCACAACCATGTGGTCTTTCATTTTATTCCCAGTTTTGTGACTTGGTGGCAGTATTTCAGTACTGTAGTCTACAGTACTCTACTGTTTAGTACCTAAGGGCACAATTGCTTTTGATTTTTCCTTTTTTTTGTGTCTGTTTTGTCCACAGATGGCGATCGCCGGATCATCATCCTATTACAATTCCCTCTGAGCAAACACAGAACTCATTTCTGCCAGAAATGCATTCCGCCCCGCCGGTATCAATTCTGCGAAAGTGCCGAGCGTGCGGAGTGGAGTTAATGTATAAAAATGATCTTTTCATTGCAGATGCCCCTCCGCTCCGGGTGCACAGATAATTGTGGCTCGAGTGATGTTTCTGTATCGTGGTGGGCAGCGGCGAACGTTTTATCTTTTTACGGAGAGTTAATTAAGTGACAAATGTCACTACATCAACTCTAATGTTGACAGAACCAATTTCAACTCGCGGTTCACAAACTAGAAGAGTGAGCTTTACCCTGACTCTCCAATCACCATTAGTCCGATGGCACTGAGCTCTCAGTATCGTGTCATATACAGTACTGTGCAAAAGTCTTGAGCCCCTCCTCATTTCTTTGAATCACCATGTTGGTGCAAAAATACTATTTTCTGTCTGTCAGACTGTCTTATCTTTGTCATATTGAGGAGATTAAATAAAAGAAATGGGAACAAATGTTTCACTGTGACAGACTGCAAAGTGCCTAAAGATACAAGGAGCCTAGATAAAGGAGTTCCAACCAC